>PVLC010003713.1:0-19658 GCA_004027655.1 Graphiurus murinus
GATGCAACTGGAAAACATTATGTTAAGTGAGATTAGTCAGTCACAAAGAATTAAGAAGCATATGTTCTCCCTAATATGTGGATGCTAGGGAGGGGATGTGACATAAGAGGATCTCCAGATGAAAAGGTGAGATCCTCGATAAGCAATGAAGTTGATTTAACTGTAGTGGACGCAGGGGGCAGAGGGACGCCCTCAAGCATGTGATGTAATTACACAATCATATCAAGGTCACTCACCAAAGTGAACCTGAGGGGGAGGGCAGGGGAGGGGATTGGGGTGGGAATTGGGGAAAGGGTCAAATGACAACTGTGTGCAAATATGTTGTTAACAATCCGTACGCAACAAAGATGTATGCTATATTGCACGAATTACTACAATAAAAAAATTAAAACAAAAAAAACAAGGTATTCGAGGTCCTGGCCAAAGAAATTAAGGAAATAAATCAAAGGGATCCAAATTGGGAAGAAGTTAAATTGTCTCTGTTTACAAATGACATAATTTTATATATAGAAAATGTTAAATGAGTCAATCAAAAAATTTTAAGACCAATACATGAATTCAGTGAAGTTGCAGGATCAACAGGCAAAAATCAGATAGGTTCCTACACACTAACAGCACACTATCCAAAAAAGGAAGCAAAGAAACAATCCCATGTACAGTAGAATCAAAAGAAATACATACTTAGGAATAAATTTGAGCAATGCTATGAGAGATCTGTATAATAAAAATGGTGAAATAAATTGAAGATTCAATATAAACTCTATCAAAATTCAATACCATCTTTTTATAGAAATAGACAATACAATATTAGAATTCATACGTAAATACAAGAGGCCTCAAATAGCCAAAGCATTTTTGAACACAAAGAACAAAACTAGTGGCCTCATATTACCTGATTTCAAACTACATACAAAACTACAGTCATTTAAACAGAATGGTACTGGCACAGAAACAGGACAATAGACCAATGGACTTGAAGCGAAGGCTAAGAAATAAATCCAAATATATATGGTAGTTAACCAATCATCAACATGGGTGCCAAGAATATACAACAAGGAAAGGATAGTCTCTTCAATAAATGGTGCTAAGACAACTAGATACTCACATGCAAAAAAAAAAATGAACTTGATTGTTTGTTTTATACCATACACTAAACTCAACTCAGAATGGATTAAAGACTTAAATGTAAGATCCAGAACCCTTAACCTCCTATAAGAAAACCTAGGAATAAAATTCTCTGACACTGGTCTTAGCAACAATTTTTTTGGGATAGGACACAAAAAGCACAGGCATTAAAAACAAATCAATAAAATGTAAAGACAACCTAGAGAATGGGAGCAAACATTTGCAAACCACTGGTAAATCAAAATTCCACAGAACAAAGTTCTATGAAATAAAAGAGTTTATTGAGTCATTAAGATGAAAATCAGAAAAAGAAATAACCAGGCCCAGGGACAAGTACCAGTAGCAGGGCTAGGTAGCAGCTGAAAAATGTCATCTGGACTAGAGCTAAGAGAAATTGTATAAACTTACCGAAAGAAAGTACCATTACCTAAAACTGTAGGTTAGAGGCATGGGATAAAGGAAAGTGGACAAAGTTTGGGGACAGAAGAAAGGAAGGTACTTATTGCTTCTGCTTTGGTTGGAAACTATAATCTAAAATGTTGATACTTCACTAGCATACAGTGGCGCTGATGCTCATGATGGGATGTAAGTCAAGCTTTCAATACAGATAGTCTTTTTGGTAGCTATTCAGTGATTACCATCTGCCCTGCCAGCACCCTTTCATCCTTTGCCTTTATAACTAAATTTAGGAAATCTAAGAGCTTTTGGTTTTTTAGCATATATCTGACATAGGGTTAATATGCAAAATATATAAAGAACTAATTTAAATCAATAGCAAAAACCCCAAATAACTCAATTAAAATAATGGGCCAAATCGATACTTTTCCAAAGAGGGCATACAAAATGGCCAACATATATATGAAAAGATGCTAAACAACACTAATCCTCAGGGAAATGCAAATCAAAACCACAATGAGATATCACTTCATATTTGGTAGAATAGTTATTATCAAGAGGATAGATAAGTGGTGGTGAATCTGTAAAGAAACTATTGGTAGAACAATGAATTGGTACAGCTCTCATGGAAAACAGTATGGAGTTATCTGAAAATAATTAAAAAGAGAACTGCTTCATTATTTAGCACTCCTACTTGTGAGTGAATATCCAAATCAGGATCTAGAAAAGATAGTATCTGCACTGCTATGCTTATTAAAGTACAATTGAGAGTAGCCAAATATGAAGCAATCTAAGAGTCATCTTCAGATGAATAAAGAAAATTCAATACACACACACACACACACACACATGCACACACACACACACACATACACACACTATTAGCCACAAAGAAAGAATGCCCTATGTATGTTTAACACAGATGAACTTGAAGGATATTATACTAAGTAAATAAGCCAGACACAGAAAGATAAATATGACAGGACATTTGTATCTGGAATCTAAAAACAGTTGAACTCAAGTGTTTTGGCCTACATTCTCACTGCTATCATCCAAGACAACTGGCCATATCACTTAGAGGAAGGAAGACTTATTTGCTCACAGCTTTTTGAAAATGTTGGGGTTTTAGTTCATGTCAGGCTGGATTCTATCTGCGGAGCTCAGGGCATTGTGGCAGGAAGCAGAGAGGGTGAGAGCAAGGGCTCTGCTTTCACATCACAGAGGCTGGAAGCAAGAGAGCAAGCAAAGAGATTCAAAGAGCAAAGCACAGTCCACAAGGCCACACCCCCAGCCAGGGACGCACCTTCTCCAACCACACCCACCTGTCTAGGTTACCTCTGGCTTCCCCCTGATGAGACTACAACTCTAAAGGCTTAGTTGCATAAACTTTGAGCATTATTATGTGAGCTTTTCAGGGGACAGTCTGTATCTAACCCTAACACATGAGAGGATAAAGTGGTTACAAGGGCAAGGGGTCGATGGAAGAGAGAAGTGAGGGAGATGTTGGCCAAGGGTATAAACATTCAGGTACAAGTTGAATGTCCTGCATGGCGAACATAGTTATCAACATTGTTATTGTTTACTTGAAATTTGATAAAAAAATAGGTGTAAGTGTCTTGACGACACAATCACACAGAGGCAAAAATGGTAAGTATGAATGGTGATAGATGAGTTAAATTGATGGTAATTGTTACACAATGTGCATGTGTATCAGATCATCACATTGTATACCCTGAAGACATACATTTTTATTTCAATTAAAATTTTTAAATAAAAATGAAAACAAAACAAAAATACGGAAGGTTTTATTTTTAGTCTATAGAACAGTAAATAATTATATGCCACACAAAATTCTGCTTTCTTTTTTTAATATAGTTATTCCTAAAGAACTCTAGTGCTATGTTTCAGAATGAAAAGGAATATGAGAAGAAGGATATTACAGTAATAAAAATAAAGCATTTTTCTTCCTTGTGCTTCTCTTGTCATTTAGTTTCCGTGTAACCTAATTCTTATTCTGATCAGAGAAGAAGGAGCTGAAAATCAGAATTTTATTAACACCATCAGCTCTCTCCCCACTCTCAGGCACATGCACAAACATAGCCCTCTGTTTTCTAATTATGCATTTCACAGATGAGCTTCCCTGGGTTGCTCTCGATATACATGATGCATAAAGTAGCTTTTGTTTTCAAAGATTTATGTCAAAGACCTCTTCATTAAATACTATTTGAAGATAGATACATATCTATGGAAGGTTAAGAAACACAAAAGCATGCTGATAAAATAGCCATCAAGGAAACATGCCAGTGACAGGCCCTAAAACCTTCTTTCTCCCAAGGATGTATTTGATATATGCACAAACACGTGCACATACAGACACAAAAAGGTGCACACACAGACACACAGAAAAGGGAGGGGGAGGAGTGAAGAGAAGGAGTAGAAGTGGAGAGAAGGGAAGGAAGGAGGGAGGAAAAAAAGGTAGGAAGGCTATATTTCATAAAGGCCATTTAAAGCATTTTTAAAATACATGAAATTCCTATGCAGAGTAATTATCAGTGTGAAAATGGATGACATAGGTTTGTTGACTAGTGAAGCCAAGACATTTTCTTGATTGTTTTGATGGGAGGGGGAGTATATTGAAAAACTACCCAATTCCTTCTGAGAATCTTGTGAATTCTGCTACATGACTAGTGGGTTTATGAAGGTAAAAGGAAGAGAGAAAGGAGAATTCTCAGAAGGGAGTGACAGCCAGAGGGAAAGAGCTGCCTCTGTGCTCCAATGTCTTACCTTGTCAGGAGGAATTCAGGGCCTGCAGTATCTTTACCTGCACGCTCAAGGAGAGAGAGAGAGAGAGAGAGAGAGAGAGAGAGAGAGAGAGAGAGAGAGAGAGAGAGAGAGAGAGAGAGAGAGAGAATATGAATATGAATGTGTGTATATGCACATATGCTGGTGTAGGTGAGGGGGAAAGATAGAGCTAATGGCTGTTTAATACCAGAAAGAGAGATGTCTTTTGGAAAATTCCCTCTTTTGCCTTTGAATTTCATTGCAAATTAGATGGAAAAGCCTTTGACTCTAAGGTGGAAGCAGGAATCTCCTCAGGAAGTGCAAAATGTCTCAGGTTTAGGGAAACAAAAGAGAACATTTCAACACAGGCTCCCTTGGGGGAAACTGCCACTATCCAGGGCCTGGGACAAAACAGACTGCAAAGTTAGAGTATGAACCAGACTGCCTGAGTTCAACATTGGCTCCATCATGTATTATCATAGTCGGTGGTCTCAGACCTGTCATGTAACCTTGCTGCGTCTTAGTCTCCTCATCTTTAAAATGGGGATATTAATAGTATATTATAGATGCAATAGGCTTTTTTTTGGTAAAGTGCTTAAGACAGTGCCTGAAAGCAATATATATGATCTGCTAAACAAAGAAACAGAACTTGAATTATAGAGACAGTGAATGAGTTGGTACCTATTTTTAAAAAAAAATAATTTATTAATATTTTAAGTGGTATTCATGTTTTCCTGGAAGATTTTAAGCTGCTGTATAAATGAAACTGCTTAAAAGTGTAGCAAATTTTATAAATGGTCAAACTGAGGCACTAAGAGAGCATACTTAAGCATGCATGAATCTTCTGCATGCTTTGCAAAATACTGCTCATCTGGCTATATCCACAGCAGGTGCTCAATAAACACTGGTAGCCTGAGATCTGTGACTATATGAGACAGAAATGTTTATTTTAATTTCATTCATTTTATAGACACTAAGGAAGAGCAGTGACATATTTGGCATACTGAGCCACTTTGTTCTAACAATTACATTGTTTTTTTTTAAAGGAAGAGAACACTCATCCATTGGTGAGACATTTGTTTAAAGAGTGTCACTGGTCCAATGATAAATGAATGAGGGCTGGTAATCACCACACACTGTAGCACAATTATTTCTTAAAGCCATGGCTAAGCACTCATTTAATATGCCAAAAACAGCGCTATGTGAGCTTCACAGCTTACCCAGCTTTGAAAATACTCAAGCTGTCAAAAAATAACCCAATAAATCATGAAATCTGAATCATCATGGAATCTGAAAGGTTGAACACTGTTGTGTCTTCAACTACAACAGAAATTCATTATTCTGTGTCTCATAATTTACACCAATGTAAGACTATCCTAATTTCCTGAAAGCTAGTTCCAATGTTTGTGTTTCTTTGTTTTTTAATTGTGAAAAAGGTCATTTTTTAATCAGGTGAAATCTGATGAAAAGTTAGCCTAGTCATTAAGAGTTTTACATAAGTATACACAAAAGCATATTTAGTAGCAAAGGGTGTCACCCTAAACCATTTCATGTGGTTCCACCTGATAGTTGTATAACTTAGAGACAAGGTTCCACATAATTTAACTAGATATCTTATGACTTTGCTCCTTATATTCTACTTTGTAATTTATGATACTTCTACTTTTAGGCTTACAGAACAGATAGAACTTATTACTGATGCCCAAAACTTCTCTCCAACCTCATTCTTATAAGAGGTGCCTCTTGAGGTGTCCCATGTCTAGTACCACCTGATACCACAAAAAAGAAAAATTTCTATTCCTGGAAGCTACTGAAGGATCTACAAGTCCTGTTCAAAATATTAACAATGACAACAACAAAATCTGTTTAAGTTCCTTTATAATCCATATGCCCACTATGTGGGGCTTTTTCCTTCTGGCGATGGGAATTTATCTGCTCCACTAGACACTAGTCCCTTGATTAGGGATCTGCTTTCCCTTTTCTGTACTGGCTGATGTTATTTTTACTGCTGTGGCTGTCTTTCCTCATCCACTTAATGCGACAGATATTTGTTCTTATCTTTTTATATTTATGTTTCTTTTGGGAATATGTATGGGTAAATCTTAATTAATGTTAAAACTTTCACAAATAGCCTTGAATATCTTTAAATTTTTTTAATTTTAAATATGGATTTTTTAATTGTTCTATTACTTTGCTAAGACTTGTTGTGTATCCATAATTTTGTGATTCTGCTTGGTCCCTGCATACACTTATGGAATCAGGGGACAGATTGTATGGAGCACATATTTAAAATAGGGCTCCATTAAAGCCAAAGGGGAGCTTAACTTCCAAAGCACACCTGGGTATGGCTCACTACATTTGTGTAGTGTCCAAATGTAACTTTCACAGCACACACAGGTATGACACAATACACCCAGGGTATCAGGGGCAACACACAGGCACCAGGTATGAGGTGCAATGTCTAAGACCTAATAGGCATCACAGAGGCACAAGGCTGCTGACCAGAAGCACCTTGACAACCACATCAAGTCCCTAGTCATCTGAGGACTACAATTGTCAGCATCTGAGAATGAAAATTCGTAGCTTCTTCTGCCAAAGAGCCTTGCCACCTTGCGGTTCCAACTGATAATGAGGCTGAAAGTCGACCCAGGCAGCTATGCTGGTATCCCTTAGGCCACTCCTCACCTTCAGTTCTGATTGAGCACTGGTTAAGGTCAGACCTGAAGACCTGGAACAGACTCATAGCTGACCTGAACCTGAGGCCCCAACACAGCAGGCTGAGCTCCATGGTAAATAGACTGTCTGACCTGCTTTCCAGGTTGTACTGTGTTTCTCTCTGCCCTAAAATATCATGATCTGTATAAAGTTTGCATGGAGTGTTAACGAATAAATAACCTGTCTTAGTCACAATTACAATAAATGCTCTTTGAAATGACAAAAAAAAAAAATCTAAATTCTCTAAATCTGAGGACACTCTTAATCCTTTCTTTATGGTGCTATTATAAATCTTATAGAAAATACATGAAAAGTACATAGCATAGTCACTGTAGGTATATAAGTGCTTAATAAAGGTTAGTCAGTATTTATAGTAATAATCTGAGCATTTTTTTCTGAGACTGATTTACTGAAGAAATCTAAGTTGCAAGTACTGAAGAAATGTAAGTTGCAAGTATCTGTGATTTTTTTTTTATAATTCTATCTCTGAGCTATAACCCCAGACCTATTTTTATTTTGAAACGGGGTCCTACTAAGTTGTTGAGGGTTAGGGTTAGCTGCAGAGGCTGGCTTCTAGCCTGTGGTCCTCCTGTCTTAGCCTCCCAAATACTGAGATTACAGGCATGTGCCACCATGCCCAGCTTGCTATGATCATTTTTAAAAAATACATTGGGAAATAGCCTAGCTCCTTCAGGAGGAACCACTCCATGCCCAGTGCCCACAAGCAGGGCACTTCACCATGCCCTTCTTTCTTCACTCTGCCTCTTCAGCACTAACAACAGTTTAAACAAAGCAGCTGTGGGCTGGAGGAGGGCTCTAAAGCACAGAGCAAATAGTCCTCATCTGCGCCCCCCCCCCATACATCTGGGTAGAAATCAACTGTGTGAGATACCAAGAGGTAAGGGTGCGACTTTGTTCAGAAACGCACTGACGGATTCTTCACTTGCAAGACACATATATGACTGATTTTGGTTTTTAACAAAAAGGAACACATAATCCACTTAAAGGCTTCCTGAAATCTACTCTCTGCCCATCATGGCCTCCCCATATTTCTCTGTGTTTGTGGATTTTCTGTTTTGTTTCTAACTTCCTGTTGTATTCCTAGTCAAAAGAGCAGTTCTGAAGCTGCTTCACATGCACTGGTTTTCTCTCCCCAACTGCATGGGTGCTAAGCCATCACAGGCACACACCAGGTTCTCCATGAACAGATGGTGAAGGGTGGATGCTCCAAGTCCAGTTGTGAAAATGGCTCCTGGCATCTGTTATTCTGTACACCTTCATGGTTGCAAACCTCTCAAACAACTGTGGTCTTTTTGGCTTCCTCTAAATTCTGCCATGCTGCTGTGAATTCCAAATCTTTGCCTTAATTTTATGCACAGAGGATAACTTTCCAGAGCCAATGAACACATAACTTTCCCAATGACTCTGTTTATCCTTCCTACTAAACAAATGTGGTTTTTGGCAACCTATACTTTCAACTAATTATGCATAGACAGATATTTGTATCTACAGCTGGTAACAGAGTTAGAAATGAGTATCATATGTGGAAATAAGAAGGCTACCTAGAACAGGAAGCGTGAGGCCTCTCCCTAAGAATGGCTTCCCCAACCTTCATACCACAGATGGCAGTCTACAGAAGCAAAACAATAATCCACATGTTGATATCAATATCCAGTAGTATCCCTGTACCCAAAGTGATTACATGGGCAAGGTCTCAGTTAGTCCTATGCTGTATGTAGGGGAGGTATTATGTCAACTGAACTGAGGCCCCTGTGGCTGCAGAGCCACTTGGTAGACAATGACCTCTGGACATCTATGCTTCAGAAGGATGAAGCTGTTAGGACAGGGGTACTTTTGTTCCACGTGGTTGTCTTTTGGGTTGACCAGTCTATGATATAGTAAACTGACTCTGGAGTCTCAGTTTCTTCAAATAAAAAATGGGGTAACACAATCCAGAAAAACAAATCGTCCTAAACCCCACATTTTCCTTCTATGGACCGTAGGTTCTAATAAAGAAAAAACAGGTGAAACTAAAGGCAGAAAAATCAGGATGAGTTCTTGATCCCAAATGGGAAGGCAATATAAAAAAAAAGAAATTTTATTTTTCAGTAGATTTGCAGGATATGAAAGTCTTATTTGCATAATTAATCAATGAATGACAATGTCACCATAATGATTTCTTATGCGTTTAAGAAATAATCATAGAGAAGTAATTGGTAACTCAACAAGATAGAAGGAAGGTGCTAGTTATAGACCACCAGGTGCACATATTCCATGTATAATGTAAAGCACTGTGTTTCCTTTGTGCTGGAGATTGAACCCAAGGGTGTTTGTCCTACCTCTGAGCTCCACCTCAGCCCTATTTTATTTATTTAGAAATACTGTCTTGCTAAGTTGCTGAGAGCCTGGCTGTGTTGCTGAGCTGGATTCCAACCTGTGATCCTCCTGTCTCAACATCCTAAGTACTAAGATTAAAGATGTGTGCTACTACACCTGTTATACCTGGCTCATAAAGTATCTTCTAATGGACAAAAGAAAAATATTGGCTGAGGGAAAAAATAACTTAGTCCTTATGTTAAAACAAGAGAACAGGCATTACAATCTTATATTGTGGGCAAAGTGATTCTTGTGAAAGGAGCTGTCAAAAAGTGTTCTGATATATTCACTCTTTCTTTAGATTTATACAGCAACTCTTATAGATAGGACAAGAGGTGATTTTATGTGCAAGTCCTTAATATACTCATTTAAATATGTGCAAATCATTTCTTCAACACACCAAAATGGACATTTACAGATATGTTATGATTTACTTAACATCTCCTCCCTCCTTCCCTTCCTTCTTTGTATGGTCCTAGGGGCACACAGGGGCATTTTACCTACAACCTACACCCCTAGCCCTTTTTAATTTTTTTGATTTGAAACAATATCTCGCTAGGTTGCTGAGTTTCATAAGTTTTTCTGATCCTCCCGTTTTATCCTCCCAAGTGCTGGAAATATAGGTATGTGCCATGGTGCCTGAACAGCTTACTTAACATTTTCTATCTCAGGCACTGTGCAAAGGATTTCAATTGTATTTAAGCTCCTTAATGTTCACAACAACTTTATCCTACAGATAGGATAAGGTTTTTTTTTTTTTTCTCACTTTACACGTGAGAAAAAAAAAAAAAAAAAGAAACCTCATATGTAGTCTGGCGAGTAGAGTCAGAGCTTGAATGCAAGCAGTTGGCTTCAGAGCTCATGTCTCACCATTTTGCCTCTGCTTATTTATTTCTGTATTTCTCTTTTAAATTTTTATTTTTAACTGAAAAGGCACTGAAAGTGCACCCATGCCAGGCACACAGACATGTTGATGGGCACATAGGTTAGAGAATGTGAAGGCCAGTCTGGCTAAGCCACCATCACTGTAGCCCAGAGTTCCTGCCCAGGTTGGTGGCTCCTGAGCTGCTAGGGGTGGGTTAGGGAGCAGGTCTGGGACCCTGGCCCAGAACTCGATATTATACACTGGCATCAAACACTGCTGCAGAAGAAGCTGCTAGGAGAGTTACCAGGGAAATTAACCACTGTTCATTTACATTTAAAAAGAATAAAAATATTATCACATTTCAGGAAGCACCACCTAAGATTCATGTTGTATAAGGACAACATGAGAGATACAAATGACAATCAAGTTCTTTTTTGATCTAAGTTAGTGGTAGATATTGGTATATCTTACTTTCTTTTTAAATGATTCAAGAATCTTTTTGATTATTATTACTAAATAGTTGTGTAACCATCTAAATCATTTTGAAAAGAAGGTATCACAACCATAAGTCACAAAGGATGCATGAATTAAGTTAAACCACAATAAAACTGACATCTGCTAACATACATGCAGGCCCACAGTGCATAGTTTTATGCATTTCTATAGGCTGCCCTCTGATTACAATAAAACTAATTAGTCAATAAATAATGTTTGAGGCTCATTTGTTCAGCACCCAAGTTCAATTTACATACTAATGTTGCATATTTGCCTTTAATAGATGCAGTATGTGAAAGTAAGTATAATAAATGAATAACCAGTTGAGTGTAAAGTTACCACATCTTCATGAAAAATCTGAAAATGAAGCAGCCAGTGAATCTATTTCTCTTATACTAAAAAATACAGCTAGCAACAGGATGAGAAGATTAATGAAAATTATTTTGGAGTGGCAAAGCAGTGGAAGTGGCTCAGTGCCTCTTCGGTAAAGAAATGAGTAGAATGCCTGTCATCCCTGTACTTGGGAGGCTGAAATAGGAGGATCACAGGGTCAAGGCCAGCCTCAGCAATTTAGTGAGACCCTGTTTCAAAATAAAAATTAAAATGGGCTGGGGGTGTACATTAGAGGTAGGATGTAGAAAGAAGGAAGGAAGGGAGGGAGGGAGTATGAAGGAGAGGAAAATTCACCCATCATGCTTGGCCTCTGTGGCTTGGAGTTGGAAGTGTCTAAATAGCTGTAGGTCAGAACAAAGGTTGCCTTCTGTTGCCAGGGGCTGCCAACAATCTTTCCTATTCCTGTTCCAGAAACAGTTAAATGGCCAGGTTCTGCCCATGACAGTAAGCCTTCACACCCAGAGGCACAGCTTTTTGAGGTTGAATTAATCTGTTAACAAGAATGTGTTTTACACTCTTTTTTTCTTAAAAGGTTAAATGGCACAATACAATTTCTCTGCAGCAGGTGTGTATTTAACAAGGTGCTAATTGGGAAACTGAGTGAGAAGAATAAACCCCACACAAAACTAGAAACTTGAATTGTGGGAAGAAGGCAACTGAATTTCTTCTAGAAGATGCAAAAGTTATGATAATACAAAGCATAATATGTAAATTTAAGTAGAGAAGAATGAAATAAAGAGATGGTATATCATTGCACTCAAAAGAAAAGGGCAAACCATAATACTCAAGATTTTAAAAACTTTAAATAATGTGAGTGAACTCTCAAGATCATACTCACTTCCAATTTCCACCAAAATAAACACATTATGAAGATCTTCCAAATATTCAAATATGAGTAGCATTTACTAGAATATTTTATACTAACTTGTCTTCTTTCACTATTCAGTTCTTAGTCAAGGAAGAAATATTTGCTTAGCCCGGCGTGGTGGTGCACGCTTATAATCCCAGCATTCGGGAGGCTGAGACCGGAGGATCTGGGTTTGTGGCCAGCCTCAGCTACTTAGTGAGGCACTCCGCAACTTAGTGAGACTCGGTTTCAAAATAAAGAATAAAAAAATAGGGCTGGGGGTATAGCTCGGAGGTAGAATGCCCCTGAGTTCAATCCCCAGTAACACAAAAAAAAAAAAAAAAAGAAAGAAAGAAATATTTGCTTTTTAACATATAGATACATTTGAGAGAAGAGATCATACAAAGCTTAAAAGAAATGTAATTTTTTTTTTAAATAATATGAGGTTGGCCTTCTATGATGATTAGGATTTATGTAATTGTCCTGAAGTAAGGTTCAAGAACCTGAAGCATCTTTAGGAAGTCAAAGAAGACAGACAGCTCAGCCAGTTGAGCAGGTATTGAAGGTGAAGAACAAGATATGTGCCCCTGCAAACCCTTTTTTTTGACCTTTGAACAATGGACTCTTTAATTCCTCCCCTCCCCCGCCACCAAGTACTGAGATTACAGGTGTGCGCTACCACGGATGACTACTCTAGCAATTCTCCAGCACTACGTCATGCTAGGATCTGCTCACTAGCTATGTCTCCCTTGGTAATGAGATGCACCCCCTGCCTCCAAGTTGTCCTGCCTTGGGCCACCCTCTCAAAAGGACTCAGCTTTGACCCATCCTCCACCAGAAATAGCCTTATTCCAACTTCCAATATCTGGCTTGGCCTGAGCTGTCACTCAGGCACAGCATCATCGGTAATCATATACTCAAATGAAGAATTGCTGTGCCACTTAAAAAGAAAATGAAAACAACAACAATAACAAAGTGCAGTTTTATGTGTACTCAGTTGACCAAAATTGAACTCATCTTTTTTTCCTCCAAATCCAGCTCTTCTTCTCTTTCTTAGACAGCCGGTTCTAAGGCAGAAACCTGGGAATCATCCTGTTTCTCTCGTCTTTAATTGCAGTAATGACACCCCAGTTTGTCCACGCCAGCCCCAGCTTGCAACAGTAGATGTAGCATGGTGCAAAGCCCCTTTTACTCTCAAAGCAGCCAGATTTCAATTTAGATGATAAAGGAGATGTTCAATGTGCTTTTGCTTCACATGGGTCTCCAAGGTCTTTTGATATTGTTTCCTAAAAGTTCTTGAGCCCACATCCTACCTTCTCTTCTCTATTACTGCCCTGTTTGGTCTCACATCATTCCTTCTGTGCTAGGCCATAAGTGAACTCCTAGTCTTATGGCCCAATCCATTTTCATATTACACATTATCAGCACTGGGATCTATCTCATGTGGAAATCTGACTATGAAATTAGATATACTGCTAATCGCCTTCCAGAGAAAAGTCTAAGCTTTAATTCCCAAGTTGACCCTTGCCCACATTTTGCAGGCTATCTCAGCTCATTCCCTATAGACACCTTGGACTAAAGCACAGGCTATGGCTGCACCATGCCACCAGGCTTACGTTCCCGGTACTGACTGACCCCCTTCCTCTCAGTGCAGACTCCTACTTTATCAAAGCACTCACACATCATCCCTGCCCTCCAACATGTGCATGAATTATCCTAGAGCAGGAAACTAAACTCTCTGCATCCCCAGTGCCCAACACAAGAGTGGAAGCTCAGAAATGTTTTCCAAATGAATAACTGGTAGAATTTATCCCAAACATAAAACTATCAAATTTCACACATATAAACTATGGCTTCAAAAACAGCATGGAAATAACCCCTTTGTGGATTCTAGGCAGCACGGGGCCACTTCTTCCTTGCTATGCTGACAATCTAACTTTAATCAGAACCACTTATTAAACGAATGAAAGAGACAGACTGAGAGAAAAGCTAACAAGAAACAGAAAGGAAGATGGAAGCACAGAGACAGGCACAGACAGAGGCAGATATTCCACACTATTAGCAAAGGTAACAACCATATGCCAACAAAGAAAGGGAGGCTTCCATATCTGCTGTCTTTTGGGGCACCAACTATAGCACTGCAAGAATGGCAGACTGTTCAGAAAATAGATATTTATCCAGGAAAAAAAAAGATAATAAAACGAACCTCAAAAACCCATGCAAATAATAACAATTCCCTTACAGGCAGTAACATTTCAAATATGTTATATGAAGAGTTTTCAAGCTGGGTGTGGTGGCTCACATCTGTAATCCTAGTACTTTGGAGGCTGAGACAGGAAGATCACAGGTTTGAGGCCAGCCTCAGCAACACAGAGATACCCTATTACATACACACACACACACACACACACACACACACATACACACACAAAGAAAAAAGGAAAAAGAAAAAAATGTAGTTTGGAGGTAGAATGTCCTGAGTTTAATTTCTAGTGTCAACAAAAAGAAAAGAAACAAAGAAACAAACCAAAAAAAGAAAATACCAAAAAAAAAAAGAGAGAAAGAGTTTTAACCATGATGCTTGACAGTGTTTTTTGTGTTCCCAGTAATTTGTTCCTAACAAATCGTTTCCCTAATAAATATATAACAAATAACAAATAACAAATGGTTTCCCTAATAAATATATAAAAACAAAAAACAAAGAAAACAATGGGAAAAGGCCTTAAATAGACATTCCCCATTTTTTTTAACCCAAGAAGATATACAAATGCCTAACATGAAAAGATGTTGCATTTCATTAGAGAAATGCAAATCATACCCATAACATGATCTCACTTCACACCCACTACAAAGGATATTATAAAAATAAAAAAGAAAGAAGTTTGATAAGAATGTGGGGAAAATGGACTCTTGTACACTGTTGGGAAGGTAAAATGGTGTAGTCATTATGAAAAACTGTATGATAGTTCCTAAAAATAAATACACAAAATAAAAATACAATTACTACATGCCCAAGAAACTTCTAAGTATATACTGAAAGAATGGAAAACACAATCTCAAGGGGATATTTGTATTTTACCACACTCAAATATAAATATTTAAAGAGAGAAAGGCTTACACTGATTTGAATATTACATAATACATGCATATATAAACACCACATAGTGCCCCATAAAAGTGTACAGTTTAATGTGTCAATTAAAAAATGAAAAGGAGATATCTGTATACTCATGTTTATAATGGTTGCTGTGAATAATGTTGCTGCAAACATGGATAAACCAAACACGGTACACAATGGAATACTATTCAGCTGTAAGGAGGAAGGAACTACTGACACATGCTAAAACACAAACGAACCTGCAGACATTATACTAAATAAAACAAACCAGTAGCAAAGTCAAATGCTGTATGATTTCATTTTTATGAACTATCCAAAGAAGTCAAATTTATAGAGACAGAAAGTAAAATAATAGTTTCTAGGAGCTAGGGGAGGAGGAGACATGAAGTAATTATGTAATGGGCAAAAGCTTCAGTTTTGCATGATGAAAAGAGTTATGGGTATAGCTGGTGGTTGATGGTTATACAGTAAAGTAAATGTACTTAATGCCAATGAACTATATACTTGAAATTGGTAAAGTGGTAAATTTTGTGCTCTATGTATTTAATACAATTACAATGTAGGAATCAAGGTTGTCACTTTAAGAGTATCCCTGGGTGTGAGGTTGCATAACTGCAATCCCAGCACTTGGAAGGCTGAGACAGGAGGATCGCAGGTTTGAAGGCAGCTTTAGCAACTTAGTGATACCCTCAGCAACCTAATGAGACACTGCTTCCAAATAAAAAATAGAAAGAGCTGGGGTTGTACTTTGGAGGTAGAATACCCTTGCATTCAATCCCCAGTAGGAAAAAAAAAAAAAAAGAATATCAATTTGACTCAATTACATAAAACTATACTTTTGTTGTTTAGGAAGAGAAATAAGGGAGTTACTAACAGTTCCTAAACTGGGTACATCTGTGGGAGTAGACTGTGCCAGGGAAGGTCCTGGCAGGGAAAAGGTTGGATGACTACGACAGACAGACACAAGCCACATAAGTTGCCTTCAACTTGCTGTCACACTGCTATTATGAGATCATCCTTTGATTTACCTCCTCCCCTCCTTTATAGGAAGCTGTGGGCTAAGGAAAAGAAATACTTAATACTCTTGATCAGGTATTGAGCCCAGACCCCAATGATTTGGTGCCTATATAATGAAGAGGCAGTTACTCTAAAATGTCATTAAAAGACCAATTCTCCGGGGGGGAGGGGGGTGCACATTAGAGGGCAAACAAAGCTGGTAAATGGGAGGAGGGATGAATATGTGTTCAAATGATCTTGAAAAGCCAGATTCTGAAACACAGAAAAATTATAATATGAAAAAATGCAACCTACAAGCTGGGTGTGGTGGCGCACGCCTGTAATCCCAGCATTCGGGAGGCTGAGACCAGAGGATCCGGGTTCGCGGCCAGCCTCAGTTACCTAGTGAGGCCCTCCACAACTTAGTGAGACTCAGTTTCAAAATAAAGAATAAAAAATAGGGCTGGGGGTATAGCTCGGAGGTAGAATGCCCCTGAGTTCAATCCCCAGTACTGCAAAACAAAAAACAAAACAAAACAAAAATGCAACCTACTAAATCAATAACCAGAATGTAAAACCCATTTTAGTTAAGAAGTTTCAATATATAATAGGAGAACCAGAAAATGATAATGGAGCTAGGCGCGGTGGTGTATGCCTGTAACCCAGGACTTGAGAGGCTGAGACAGGAGGATAGCAAGCTCAAGGCCAGCCTCAACAACTTAGTGAGACCCTGTTTCAAAAAATAAAAAAAAGAAAAAGAAAAAGGGCTGGAGTACATCTTGGTGATAGAATGCCCATGGGTTCAATCCCTAGTAACACACAAACACATACACACACACACACACACACACACACACACACTGGCAATGGAGGGAATTGAGGAAAAACACTATTCAAGTACAGTTAATAATTCAGACTTCTCTAATCTTTAGTAAAGATATAAATACCTCGAAAAAATAGTACTCCCTAAATATTTAATGAGATCACACCAAGATGCATAATATTAAAATTGGAGAACATCAAATATGAAGGGAAAGTCTTAAACATTACCTAAGACAAAAGGCATTATTACCTACAAAGAAACAAGGATTTGATTATGATCAGATTTCTCTAGAACAAAGGCCTGAAGTAATATCTTCAAAGTGCTAAAGAAGAATGACTATGCTTAGAGAATTTTGTACCTGCTAAATCATTAAAAAAAGAGGGCAACTGGGCTGGAGGTATAGTTTAGTGATAGAGAATGTGCTTAGCATTTGTGAGAGCCTAGGTCAATCCTCAGCACTGAAAACCAAAATGAAAGAAAACAAAATCAAGAAAAGACAAAAAAGAATGAGAACAATACAAAGATATTTTCAGATATGTAAAGACCAAAAGAATGTACCACTAATGATCTCTCATAGAAAAATATTTAAATGACATAGTTTATGAAGAAGAAATGCAAATTCTAAGAGAAGTCTTGCCCTGCAAAACTGATGGGCATAAAATTTGATAAATGTTAGTAACTATGCTTAACTAATTAAAATAAATTGTTTATAATATCAGGATAATAAAAGAATATTATCAAAAATCTTATGCTAATACATGTTAATATTTAGATAAAATGGAAAATTTCCTAGAAAAAATAATTTATCAAAACTGATACAAAATTTGTGTTATCTTACTATAGCAACATGAATGAACCAAGAAAAAAAAAAAAACTGATACAAAATAAAATGGAAAATCCAAAAACTCTTAAGAAATTTAAGTTATAATGAAAAATTTCCCACAGCTCCAGATCATTTCACTCACAAATTTGATCAGAAAGCTAAGAAAGAAATAATACCACCTTCAAAGTATTCTACTAGAGATTACAAAAAGGAAATACTTCTAAACTAGCTTTATGCAGATAGAATACTTTAATACCCAAACCTGAGAAGAATAAAACAAACAAAAAGTTTTAGGCCTCTCTCATTCCTGAACACAGATTTAGAAGTCCTAAACAAGTTTTAGCAAATCAAATATATAATTACATAAAAAGATAATATACTATAACAAAATTATATGTATTTTTTTCTATGGGTTTTCCTTCTCCTTCTACTATCTCTGAGCTACATCACCAGGTCTATTTTATTTTTTACTTTGAAAAAGGTTCTTACTAAGTTGCTGAGACTGGCAATGAACCTGCCATCCTCCTGTCTCAGCTCAAGTACTGAGATTACAGGTGTGCATCCCTGCACCTGGCTAAGTTATATGTATTTCAAGAATACAAGATTAGTTTAACATTCTAAAAACAATTACTAAATGTCACTACAGTGACATTCTGTTAGAATAAAGTCCCCCAAATAATAATATTACCTCAAAATACATGGAAGGATTTGATAAATTTTAATATCTGTTAATGATAAAACTTCTTAGCAAACTAGAAATAGAAGGAAACACCCTTCATTTGATAAAATGCTATACAAAAAATGTACAGCAACCACTTCAAATAAATACTCATTTCAAAACTTTTAAGATCAGACATTTAATTAGGCTTTAATTTTACATTACTATAGTTCATTTAGTTCAATCTCCTCAATTCAATTTGCTCCAATAAGAATCAAAGAATCACTCATGGTAAAATGAATTTTCCAAGGCAGTAAGCTAATAAATTCTCTTTTGCATTTAGATCTACAAACCCCCTGGAATTTGTTTTTGAATAATTAGGAATATGGGGTCAAGTTTCAGTTTTACTATACAGATACCCAATTATCCTTGCTCCATTTGCACAAAAACTTCTCCTCTTGCCAGTGCTCATGACTCATCATGATGTATGCAGGAGTGCTCCTTGGCTCCTCATTGAATTCTGTGGGCCTATATATCCTTGCATCACTACCACATTCTCCCAATTATGTAGATTTTTAGAAATTCTTAACAACAAATTAAGTGAATGTTTGACCTTGGTTATTTGGCTATTACTAGCCCTCTGAATTTCCATATGAATATAAGAATTTTCTTATCAAAGTTCTCATAAAACCTCTCTGACCAGGCATGGTGGCGCACACTTGTAATGACAGTATTTGGGAGGCTGAGACAGGAGGATTGCAAGTTTGTGGCCAGCCTCAGCTACTTAGTGAGGTCCTTCACAACTCTGTGAGACCCTGTTTCAAAAGAAAGAATAAAGATTAGGGCTAGAGGTATAGCTCGGAAGTAGAATGTCCCTGGGTTCAATCCCTAGTACCACAAAACAAAACAAAGCAAAAAAAGTCTCTCTGGATTTCTAATTTTTTAAACTGCTTTGGCCATGTGTCCCTCCAAATCATTTAAGCACATACATAAATACATAAAAGTAGTAATAACATGAGAATGGCAAACAAGGAATTGAAGAGTAGTGATGTCTGGGAAAGAGAGCAGGAGGGGGGATGTCACCAGGGAGGCAGGTGTGCTTTAACTGAACTTCTAAATGAATCTGTGGCTCAAATCCGAGGATTTGATAAAGGTAGAGAGCAGGGTGGTGGGCTCATCGGTCTATGTTGTCATTAGCAAATCAGATCCAGAACTGCACGTTTAGGGTAAGTTATCTTTTTAAAAAT
>PVLC010003713.1:19758-93760 GCA_004027655.1 Graphiurus murinus
AGATGAAAAGGAGAGACCCTCGATAAGCAACGAAGTTGATTTAATTGTAGTGGACGCAGGGGGCAGAGGGACGCCCTAAAGCACATGATGTAATTACACAATCATATCAAGGTCACTCACCGAAGTGAACCTGAGGGGGAGGGCAGGGGAGGGGATTGGGGTGGGAATTGGGGAAAGGGTCAAATGAGAACTGTGTGCAAATATGTTGTCAACAACTCGTACTTAACAAAGATGTATGCTATATTGCACGAATTACTACAATAAAAAAATTTTTTAAAAATGACTTAAAAAGAAATAAAAAACTGCTTCTCAAACAGAAGTTAATGTGGAGTTCAAACCCTGCCAAATGGACTCTTATAAGGGCCACTTATGTATAATTCACTATCCTTGGTAGGGAATTCTATCTTATAATTTATACATTTCACAGGGAAGTCCTTTAGAAAATAAATTCTTCCCTCACACTGGAAGAAAACGTGTGATTCATTAGCCAAGTGATAGAAAGAATGATTAAGCTATCCACTCTATAAATTACTGCTTTCTTTAACCACCGTCTTCATTTTTAAAATCACGAGACTACACATTTGAAAAAAAAAAAAAAAGACAGAAATGTGCAGTTTGCAAAGCTGTGCCCACAGTGAAATCACAAAATAAGTCTCATTTCTCTGTCTAGACAAGGAGAGCTTGTAAATACTAACATCTCAGATGAACTCAAATGCCCTCTCCTGTGAGGAAATGACAGGACCTGCCTGTAATAGAGACAATGAAGATACTTGTTTGTTGTTTTGTGCAGTAAGGGCATTTAACAACTTTTAACATTTAACCTTTCTTGATTAATAATTCTTAGTAATGTAAATTATTTTGATTTAATTTGGTCCCAGAACATTGATATGAACTTAAATTTTCCAGTTGTGTCGACTCTGATCAACATTTATTAGTTCTTTGATAGCTCTGCAGATCTCACTCCCAGGTTGAGCGACCTTGATGTTAGTATTTTAGCCCTTTTCCCTCTTGGCCAATACAGTTAACTTAGGTGGATGCTCCATGATGACCCTGATTTCTACACTATCTTAAGTAGGAAAAAGTTCTCCATAGCCACATACTGCCCATTAATCTTGTCAAGTTGTTCTATAAAGTAAGTAGAGCCTGTTCTAGGCAAAAGAACATTTTATGTTTGACTAGGGATCAAAACATTAAACTAAAGGGAGATTTCGAGCATATTTCAGCAGAAGATGATGATTTTAGGACCAACAAGTTTTTCTAGTAGCCTATGTCATTCCATTGCCTAAGTGACAATCTAGTCTAAAACATGGCTGCATTAATAAGAGATATCATTGTTGACAGAGCCTATCATATACATCTGTCTTGCCAAAGAATAAGCTTTGTTGATAAAGTTCAGTCTAAAGAGCAGAAAATAGTAGGCTACCTTTACAAACTATTTCAACTACCTTGAAGATGAGATGTGAGGAAAGTCTGCTGAGAACTTCTTGAAAATTTTTCCTTATAGTTTAAATAGGAAACATGACTGTTCATTTCCTACATTGTAAGAGCTAATGCTTAGAGCTCCTATCACCATCTTTCAAGTCTGAGAGGATAGACTTTAGAAAAAGTATGTTCAGGGTTCAAGAGCCCTGGCATCATTGGGGGTTTGCTGTTATTGAGCTTACTCATGCCATATTTACTTATTTTATTTATTTATTTATTTATTTATTTATTTATTTATTTATTTATTTATTTATTTATTTATCTAGGGGAGCTCTAATTCCAAGCAATATCCCCCAGTCTTTTTGATTTTGCTTTTTTTTTGAAACAAGGTCTCACTAAGTTTCTGAGGCTAGCCTCGAATCTGAGATCCTCCTGTCTCAGCCATTTTAAATGTGGCATCTTCTTGGTTGAAGCTGAAAGCATGCCCATTACTATACTATAACAATTCCTTCTCATATTCACAGCCACAGAAAACAAAAGTTGACTTGCCCATCATCACTTAACTGACATGTTCTGTCAGTTCCTTCAAATTTCTATTTGCTTCTGGTTCCTATTCTGATGATCTAAGACTCTTTTAACTTTATGACCCATCAGTTATTAGTATCCAGTTTAGACAATTTTGTATACCATAAAATATTCCTCTGATTCCAGCAAGAGAAATATCAACATTTCTTCTAGTTAGATAGATGATTCCTAAAATATATTGCCCATAATTTGTCATATTTTATAGATGTTGGCAGGATTTAAGATTTAACATGTTGTTGATCAACAGGAAGCTTTTGTACATTTATTTCCATTAGCTTAATAGCCAAGAAAATGTAACTAAGATATTGAATGTGTCTATATATACCTTGCCATCTATATTACAAGAAAGCTTCAAGAAGATGCTGAGGACTCATTTTATATTCTTTTCAAGCACCTTAATAAACAATAAAAAGTGTGGTTGAAATTCTCTAAAAATATAAAACATGTACAAGATCTTCTATTTTTAAAAAATAAAAGGTAGTCACAAATCCACAGGCTCTAACATAAACGCAGAGCTTCAATCCATAGGACTCTAGGGACTATCGGCCAATGAAATGTCTTAGAGTCATAAAGGCTGGGGTTATGTAACACTCATCTGGCAAAGCAACCTGAAGATGGAAGTGAGGAATCATGGGGGCTGTGGCTGCTTCCCTCAGAAGAGCCCATGTTTTGTAGCAACTGTGGTGGTGGTAGTGGTGATGATAGTAATAGTGGTGTTGGTGAAAATATGAATAACATGAAGTAAGCACAGTGTGTTAGGCCATGTTGCAAATGCTCACATACAAGCGCTACAATGATTCCCAATGCCGATTCTCCTATTACTGCATCTCTCCTTATTTTTAAGTCAACAGTGCTTACCAAACACATGAAAATTTCTATGGCTTGTCATCTTCCCATTTCTTCTTCTGTCCCTTTCTAGTAGTTTCTTCTGGGATAAAAATCTCTTTTCCAGCAAGTGAAAATGTTTAATATACCTTAAATTTTGGTGAGATATGAAAAAATACACATAGAAATAATAAAAATGTTTGAGATCTATTAACTTCACTGCAACATAATGAAACTCATGGGATTCTCATAGCTGGATTTATATGTGAATGGAATGAGGAAATGCTGCAAAACCCCACATTAAGTTTCTACCAGGCACCATTTATGATAATGTTGGCAAAACCAGATCCAGAAGGCATTCCAAGCCCAGAGATTAGCAAGTAATCACAGGCTCAAACCCTGATACAATTCTAGAGGGACAGGGGGTATTTAGAGAATTAACTAGCAAAAAAGGATTAAAGAAAAGAAGAAGATATTTTTGACCTCCACAACTATTGGTCAGGATCAGTGAAATTCTGCATTCACCTAGCTCAATCATTGTTCCATATTTTTTTAAGGTTCTCTTCATAAATCTATCTCCTTCTCTACATTGGAAACAACTTGCTCAGTGTGGTAGCACAAGCCTGTAATCCCAGCTACTCTGGAGGCTGGAGGCTGACACAAGGAGTATCACAAGTTCAAGGCCAGCCTTGGAAACTTAGCAAGATCTTATTTCAAAGTAAAAAGTAAAAAAAGGATGGTAATGTATAGCACAGTGGTAGAGTGCCTCTGGGCTCAATCTCTAGTAGTGCAAAAAAAAAATCAAAGAAGTCAGGCATTGCAATTTCACCTTACTGACACTAGCATCTAGCATAGTACCTTGGTATAGGCAATAACAAAGTTTACTATTTCAATATTAGGAGCTCTATGGAATTGGCTTTGGTTAAAATTCTGGCTCTGTCATGAATGGTGTCGTTTGAGTTATTTGGTGGTACCAAGCTTCAGTTTCATAATCTGCAAAATGGATTAATAGTATCTACCCCATTCCTTCTGGTGCAGAAAAGCTAAGGCACATGCAAAATGTTTAGTTCCATGACTTACATATAGCACTTAACAAGTGGCAATTATTAGAAGGTTCCAATAAATTATGTACAGATGAGTGGTGTGTTGAGTTGTAATTGCTGGGAGGTGTAAGTAAATCCTTAGGAATTTTCCAGTTCTCATACAACACAGTGCCCACTGCTGATACTTGCTGCCATGGAAAGGGCACTGGTCAACCCTGGGCATCTAGACATGACTGACCTCATCAATGACTGAGTTAACATGAGACTCTTTCATAGCTACTCTCCCGCTGATGACTACCAAATTCTTTCAATTCTTTGTTTCATAATTTGTTTCTCTATTTTTTCTTCTGATTTGAAAAGTAACTCTTTTTCTGCACAGACTGCTTAAAGTACACCAACAAAACCCTGACGTGAGTATAATTTTTAAACATACATTTAAACTGTATGAGTTTATTCACACAGATGCTTTACCTGGACAAATACAAATAGAAATGAAGAAAAAAAAGGAAGGTAGGCAGAGAGGGGATCTTAGTTGATTTAAAAAAAAAAAAAAAGCGTAACAGTATTGCAACTGTTTGAAATTGATGACAATAAAACTTAGGGCAAGAAGAAAAGAATTTCATGATTAAAGTACCATAAATTATAGATCTGTTTATGAAACAGTTACAATAAACTTAAAATGAGAGCATGTGCAGAGGATGAAGTGAGTTTAATCACTTTGTCAGAAGATCTGATCTCATTTTACAGATGCGGTAGCTGAGACTCTGACAAGATAAATAATTTTGTGCATCATTACTTTGATTCAAAGTGTGATTTGTGAACCAGCAGCATCAGTGACAACTAGAAGTTTGTTAGAAATGCAGAATCTCAAGCACCACCTAGGACATACTGACTTAGAATTTGCATTTTTAACAAGGCTTATAAGATTCATCTACACATTAAAGTTTGAGAAACATTAGTACATGCAGCTTGCTGATAATGAATTCATGAACGTAGGTCATTTAAAATCAATGTTCTATTTTTCTATAAGTTGTACACCAAGTATTAGATTTATTAGAATACCTGAAACCCTTTCACTCTAAATAATCCGCCTATAAATTTGACATCAGGTTAAACATTAGGAAGTGCCCCCAAATCCCTTACTGAACAATCACCATGCTGACACTACTGCTGAGATGACGACTCAGCTTTTTCCCTATCTGTGAAATAGGGACAGTAATAATGGTTAAAATCAGAGGATTGTTGAAGACCAAATTAAGGCATGCAAAGTTTTTAAAACAGTTTTTGTCATGGAGAAAGGTTGACACAAATGTTAATGCCACAGAAGAGAACCAGCAAAACCCCTCAACTGGGAGAAAAGAACAGTTCAGCCAATATCACTGACTTGTTCATAAGCCACTATATGAACTGACATGCAATTAATGATTTTTAAGTAAATTATGTAAATAAAATGTACAATGTTGAGTAATTTTCAATACAAGCACTACTCTGTGTAGGACTAAATACTGAATTTATAATTATGGACTGTGTTAAAACATTTAAAGAACAAATAGAAGTTGAACTCTTGAATATTTGGCCCAATGCATCCAAACTGCAAATGCTACTTTAGGGAAGTTGGCAGGTGTACACACAATGAAGGCATGAATTCCCGAGAGGAACAGCCTGGGAAGGTGGTGCTGGCCAACAGTCTCTTGTACAGATCAAGAAGACACTTGTATGACAAAATGACCATACTGTCCATCCACTAATCTCAGTCAAGCACAGAGCCAGGTAGATTAAAAGAGCAAGAATAGGCAAAGCCCTTAACTTTTCATTTTACATAAAATGAAAAGTGAAACTTGAAATCACAAAATAACCAGAGATCTAAACAACTTCCATCTCTCCCTTTTTCTTTTCTTCCTTCCCTCCCTCCCCCTCCCTTCCTTCTTTCCCTCCTCCCTCCCTTCCTCCTTCCTTCCTTCCTTTCTTCTTTTTTTTTTTTTTAATTTTTTGGTGGTACTGGGAATTGAACTCAGGGGATTCTACCTCTGAGCCACACCCTCACTCCTATTATTTTATTTTTTATTTTGAAAGAAGCTCTTGATAAGTTACCCTGGACTGCTGGCCTCGAACCTGCCATTGTCCTGTCTCAGTCTCCCTAGTATAGAGTAGTAGGATTACAGGCCTGTTTCACCATGCTGGGTTAGACAATGGTTTTCAAAGTATTCAAGAAAAGAGTCACACAGGTGAGTACTCTAAATCAGAAGCCACTCCCAACACTGAGAAGAGCATCCTCACAGCTGGATGGATGCTTTACAATAGCTTGGGGAGTGCAGAGGAAGAGACAGCACAGACCCAGAGAGCCTGAGGCATATGTTAGAGTGCCAAAGGGAGACAACGAAGAGAAATTTCTACCTCCTGTGCAGAAGGATTCCCAAAGGGCTTCGAGAGTTTCCTGGACAGTAAAGCCAAAAACTCAAAAACTCAAGTGGCTAGGAGGCATTTTCCTCCAGTTCTCCTCTCCTATCCTCTAGGAAAGAATCTTGCCTAGGATAAAAGGCCAGCTGCATTAAGTGACAAAACAAATCTCTTTATCTATATATATTAAACTATAATATATGATAATATATATAAACATGACAACTTTGTAAATAGTTACAAATTGCCAACATATTAATAACTGTTTTACTTATCCCTCACAACAAAACTACTGTATCTGAAGGTAAGCAATTGACCTCGATGAGTCTGAACATAAAAAGGAATAAGTGATAGGCTAAATAATGTCCCCCTTCCCCAAAATGTCCTTATCCCCAAACCTGTAAATATGATACCTTACATTCAAAAAGGTCTTTACAGTAGAGATTAAGAGAGGATCTTGAGACAGGGAGATTACCCTTAATTATCTTGTAGAGTTTCATGTAACCAGAGTAAAAATGTGGAGAGAAGGCAATGAGCTCACAGTGGGCAGCAGAAGGGTACAAGGAAATGTGGTGCGCAGTGCTGTCTGAGAGCTGAGGATGGCCTCTGCAGCCTGAAAAGGCAAGTGGACAGACTCTCCCTCCAGCCTCCAGAAGGAACCAGCTCCTCTGACACCTCCACTTCAGGCCAGTTATACCGATTATGGATTTCTGCCCTCTATATCTGCAAGATAATAAACCTCTGTTGTTTTAAGTCACCGAGTTTATGGTAATTCATCATAGCAGCTAATGGAAACTAATTATACTTTGGTATCTGGACGTAAGGTACTGCTTGTTACAAAGACCTAAAAATATGGATGTGGTCCTGGAATTGGTTAATGGGTAGAAAAGTTTAAGCACCATGATATAAAAAGGCTAGTTTGCTCTGAAAATACTGTGTTAGAAATATGGATGTTAAGCCGGGCGTGGTGGCGCACGCTTGTAATCCCAGCATTCGGGAGGCTGAGACCGGAGGATCCGGGTTCGCGGCCAGCCTCAGCTACCTAGTGAGACAGTCCGCAACTTAGTGAGACCCGGTTTCAAAATAAAGAATAAAAAATAGGGCTGGGGGTATAGCGCGGAGGTAGAATGCCCCTGAGTTCGATCCCCAGTACCGCAAAAAAAAAAAAAAAAAAAAAAAAAAAGAAATATGGATGTTAAAGACTCTGGTGATCTAAGGAGGAACAAATGAATATGGTGGAGAAATCCTACACTGAGAATATCTAGCTCCTCATAAACATGCTGATGGTAGAGATATGGATGTCAAAAACCCTGCTTGTGAAGGTTTTGAAGGAAATCAGCCACATATTAATGGAAACTAGAGGACAGGGGATTCTTGTTACATAGAGTAGAAATGTTGGAAGACAGGCTAGACAGTAATTTTCCAAAACGTTTGAAAGATAGCAACACAGCTAACCCTCAAGCAGGATAACAGACAGAAAATCATCCTTAGGTCAAGCTGTTGAAAACCAGAGTAAAAAGATAAAAGAAATGACATGCTCAAAGACCTGAAAAGAGGGGAAAAAGAAATCTGAAAATCTAGACATCTATACCTGTGAAAATATACCTATAGAAATAAAGGTGAACCTATGGCATTTCCAGACAAACAAAAGCTGAGAAAATTCATCCTGCACTACAAGAAAAACAAATTCCTTACACTGATCACAGAGAAAAATCAAGATCTAAAAAAGGAATGAGGATCAGTGGGGTAGATATCAAGGGAAATATATAAAGCAATAAAGTTGCAATTTCTTTAAAAGACAATTGACTATTTGAAATAAATAGAGCAATGCATTATGGAATTATGTTACATGAGAAAATAAAATATGACAATAGTACAAAAAATAGGAAAGGTAACTAGAACTGTACTATTATAAGGCTATTATTTCATGAAGTTGTATAATATCTATCCTTGGTAAAGTATGATGAATTAATTATAAATACTATAATCTAGAGTAACCCTTAAAAATCATACAAAGTATTGAAACTAAATAGCAATGGAGGAAATAAAATGGAAAAAAAAATAAACCTCACTTTCTAAACAAAGGAGTAAGCATATGTAGATGGTGAGTCAGGGGAAGAAATTAAAAGAGAATTAATCTAAATCATATAAGTAATTATATTAAGTGTATGTGTACTCAACAATCCACTTAGAATATATTTTAAATCTAGGTTAAAAAATAAAGACAGAGTGAAAGTTAAAAAAAAACAACACAAAAAACTACACATTGAAAACACAAAGATTAAGTAGGTGCACCTACTTTCATATCAGAATAGGTAAACTTTAAGAGAAAAATATCATCAGTGATAAAGATGGACATTTCACAATGATAAAGTGTTCAGGAATAAGCTAATTCTCTACTTAGACTAATAAGATTAATATCTTTTCTTGTTCCTATAATTTCTGAAGGTTTATGAATCCCTGGACTGCTTATGAACATTTAAAAACTTCTTTTCAAATTCATATTATTTTAACATTCTAGTTCTCTCAATCCTTGACGTCCATTTTTATTATTGCTTAATTCTTGAAAGTCAGCTTACCTGGAACTTAACCTTCTGATTAATGTCTGATACACGGAATTGCTTCAGAAAGCGCTCGTCCTCACTCCAGAAGAGGCGGATGTCAGGGATATCATAGAGGATCATAGCCAATCTTTCTAACCCTAGGCCGAAAGCCCAGCCGATTCGATCTTGAGCACCAGCTATAAATAGGAAACAAAACAGCTGTTTACAAGTAAGTAATCTTCCCTGGTAATTACCAGTAACACTGAGTGCCTACTAGTGGCAATGCCTTGGGAAGTAGACATGGGCACAGCCCAGCCATGCAGATGCCCAGCCTTAACTTTTCCTCACCTCACGTTGACTATTTTCCTCACAGAAGTACTCTGGAGTCACATGGTCTGCATTACTGGCTTCTATTTCTGAATAAAGAACTCCAGGCTCTTTTAAGCCTTGGTTCCTACCTCTGGATTATGACTTTTCAATAACTTTTGCTTGCTCTGATTCAAACACTTAGCCCACTATATACAGGATACAGAAAGAAAGGAAAGATAGGCTTTGTCCTTCAGTGTCTTGCCAGATAGGGATATATGTTTAAAACACGCCATAGTGGACCCCTAACAGTTTGAAACTGTATGCCAGCCATTAAGAACCTCTACTTTATTAAAATACCATAATGCAGCCAGGTGTGGTGGCACACACCTATAATTGCAGTGTTTGGGAGGCTGAGACAGTAAGATCGCAGGTTCAAGACCAGCCTTAGCAACACAGATTCTCAGTAACCTAGTGAGACCCTATTAAATAAATACATACATACATAGGACTGGGGTATAACTTGGAGATAGAATGCCCCTGGGTTTGAAAAGCAGCACCAAAAAAAATAAAAATAAAAATAAAGATAAAAAAAATGAACCAAACCAGTCCCTTTAGAAAGATTCCCAAGAGTGGTATAGCTGGATTATATGGTGGATTTATTCCCAATTTTCTGAGGAATATCCACACTGATCTCCATAGTGACTGTACTAATTTGCAATCCCATCAATAGTATATGAGTTGTTTTTTCCCAACATCCTCACCAGCATTTATTATTGTTTGACTTCTTGATGATTGCCATTCTAATTGGGGTTAGACAGAATCTCAGTGTAGTTTTGATTTGTATCTCCCTGATTGCTAATGATATTGAATATTTTTTCATTATTTATCAGACATTTATATTTATTCTTTTGTGAAGTGTCTATTTAGTTCAATTGCTCATTTCTTGATTGGGTTATTGGATTTTTTTAGTGTTAAGTTTTTTTATATATTCTCTATATTAGTCCTTTGTCAGAGGAATAGCTGGCAAAGATCTCCCATTCTATAGGCTCTCTCTTTAGATTTTTGGTGGTGTCCTTTGATCAGCAAAAACTTTTTAGTTTAATACCATCCCATTTATTAATTCTTGTTTTAATTTCATGAGCTTTGGGGGTCTTATTGAAGAAGTTTCTACCTATGCCTATATGTTGCTGTGCTGTAACTTCAAAGTCTCTGGTCTAATTTCCAGGTCTTTGATCCATCTTGAGTTGACACTCATGAAAGGTAAGAGTTAGGGATTTAATTTTCTACAAATGTATAACCACTTTCCCCAACATCATTTGTTGAAAAGGCTCTCTTCTCTAACATATATGTTTGTTACCTTTATTGATAATTAATTGGCTATAAGTGTGTGGGTTTGTTTCTGTATTTTCTATTACTTCCACTGATATTAAGCACATATGTGAGAATACCAAGGCCAATCTCAATGCTCTGTACTGGAAGGGGGCAAAGGGGAGGGAGCCTAGGGAAAGTTCACCAAGTGCAGTATGCACATATGTCAATATCACCAAGAGCCTCATTATGATGTAAGATTACAATGCGCCATTAAAGTATATAAAAAATAAAACCAAAACCCCAAAACAATGCTTATTGTTTTTAAAAATTTTAGTATTATTAATGTACTTTTATATAATGCTTATTCTTAGTAAGAGCTACCTCAACAATGTGTAGAGAGCAAGACAAATGCCTGTCTAACTACATTTACTCCAAAAGGGAAATTGAACTGGTCAGATTATGTCAATGCCATGAATCCTAAGGGCGCATTTCCCATATATGAGTCAGGGTAAGAGAGAAGATATAAACTGTATACAGGAAGACAAGGGAGCAATCCATACTGCTGGAAAAGCTTATAAAAAGAGCTCATAAGAGGAACGTAATTCCAAATGGACACTTATGGATGAGTAGGATCCTGCAGTAGGTTGAAACGCCCCGGAGATTCTCACCCCTCGTGCACATGCCCTGGGGAAACCTCTTCCTTTGAACGGGACTATGACCCATGAAAAGAATGGGATTTCAGTCCTGTGAGTAGCTTACTTTATATGAGACCCCATCTTGGCAGACTGTAGAAAGATTCCCCTGCTGGCTGTGAGGAGGGGAGTAGACATATTGTGCGTAGGGAGTAGGACCTCAGATGCCCTGGCAGCCAGCAAGACATCTGGAGTCCCACTCCTTTAATCTAAGGAACAGAATTCTGCCAACAGTCTGCTAGTCTGAGAAGTGGACCCCAAGCTTGAGATGAGAACACAGCCCTGCTGACATCTTGATTTCAGCCTGGTGAGATCATAAACTGGGGACATCATTGATTCATACTCAAATTCCTGAAGCTAGGAAATAAACTTGTGTTGTTTGAAGCCAGTCAGTATGAGATAATCTCTTATTGGGGTGAGGTGCAGGGGTGGTGGGACAACTAATTCAGATTGGAACTCTGAAGAAAGGTGATAGGAGGTTCCAGATTGAGGGAATGTTTTCACGAGCAAAAGGGGAGGGTGCAGCACAGGAAGGCTGAGCAGTAATATAGAGATAGACAGGGCAGGACTGGGTAGATGAGACACTGCAGAGTAGAAGAGAGAAGCTGATTGCCTCTGGCCACTGCTTCCACCACCATTATTCACAAATTAAATGGCAAGGATAAGAAGAACATCAAAGAAATGGAAGCCTCATCACAAGTCTTATTTAAAGGATGAATGAATAAAAAGCACTGAAAATGCTCACTGTGAAAAGAAAACAATAAGAGAGGGAAGGGCTTGCTGGGGAAGAAGGTGTATGTGAAGAAAAAGGAGTGGCTGGCCCTGCTTCCTGATCACTCAGGAAAGGGGCCAGTTTGGGGGCTATTTAACTGCAGGAACAAGGGGGTCATAGAACAGCTACTGAGTAAGTGGCCAGCTGCTTTAAGAGAGAAGCAATGAGTGAAGGAAAATATTTTAGAGTAATTCATAGTATGCATAAAAATCTTAAAGACAGGCTGGTGATCAACTAAAGACATGAAAACTAACATAGTGTTAATATAATGTTTCATACTACTAAAAGAAAAAAATTTGAAAGATAATACTCCCAATTCTGGTGATATACTTGATTCTAGTATTTTTATTTATTGTTGGTTATTCTATAAATTTTTATAGCAATCTAGAAAATGTGGCAATATATACAGAAATCCATCAAAATGCTCATACTCTTTATCTTATGACTTCACTGGGGAATTTATCCTAAGGAAATAATTTGACAAAAGCGGAAAGATAACTGAAGAAAGATATTTGGAGCAGTATTACTCAGAACAAAAACATGGAAACAACATAAGTGTCTAAAATTAGGGAATTACTTAAATACTAGAGTATATTTTAATGCTTTCATTAAAATTATGATTATTGTAATGTTCATTAAATGATAAACCATAAAGAAATGTGAAAATATCTATGATTAAAAATATTTATTCTGATGTTTCTACTTAATACAGGTACAAATGAAGACTGCAATGTGAAATATAAAAATAAAATGTGATGTTCAAAGATTACGATGGGTGGCAATTTAACACATACAGAGTTATTTTTGAACTAACAAAAATTGTATTTATTGATGGTATACAACATGTTTTAAAACATGCATAAACTGTGAAATGACTAAATCAAGTCAATTAATATAACCATTGTTTCATATACTTTTTTTGTGGTAAAAAAATTAAAATCTATTCTTTCAGCAATTTTTAAGTAAACAATACATTGTTATTAGTTATAATCATCATGTTGTACGATAAATATTCTTAGTTTCTTTTTTTCTAAGTGAAATTTTGAATCCTTTAACCAACAACTTCTAAATCATATTTCTGTAATAGTTAAAGACTTTTCAAGTAAAAAAAAATACCACACAAAAAGGTAGTTAGGAGTGTTAATATTGCTTTGTACCTCAGGCTTTTATTTAATCATTAAATATTTTAGATTTTATTATCAAATGTCAGACAAAAAGATTATCTTAGATCAATATCTGTAACTGAATGAGCTGCAGATTTAGGGTAGTTGATTTTACATAACATCTAGTAATTCGTTTTTTTTGTTGTTGTTTATTTTTGTTGATTGAACCCAGGGGCTTTGAACCTCTGAATTATACCCTCAGTCCTATTTTTCATTCATTATTTTGAAACAGGGTCTCACTAAGTTGTGGAGGGCCTCACTACAGCGAACCTAGATCCTCTAGTCTCAGCCTCCCAAGTCCTGAGATTGTAAGTGTGCACCACCAAACCTGGCTCATTATTGTTCTTTTATCTGTCACCTCTTGCTTCTTTTCTGATCCCTCAAGACTGTTTCTAAAGCAAAAGTAAAAGTATCCTAAAAAACATCAATTCTTTTACGTAAGAAAAAGAACATCAATTTAAGTTTATAACTGAGCAAAAAATCATCAATGCACATTCGTAGACAAGGAAAGAAAACTGGCCCTTAAACAAATAAAAGCTTACTTAAGAAAAATGCAAGATAAAGTTAAGTCAAGTTACTATCTTTAACTGAAAGTGACAAAAATAAAAACATTGATAGGAGAGTTGAGGGAAAGTAAACTTTGATACATTGCTGGAAGGATGCTTGTGAATTTTTAACCTTTTGGCCCATGGAATATAATATAGCAGTAACTATTGATATTACAAATGCATATAACATCTATTAGTTTAACTTCTAGAACATATCCTTGTCATGGAAAATTATAAATTTATAAGGTTAATTGTTGGAATACTGTTAATAATAGCAAAAGACTATCTACACACAACTCAAATGTTTACCATAGAGAATTAGTTAAATAAATCATACTATGTTTATATAATAGAATTATATTATAATGGCCTCTGACAGATTTCAAAACTAAAAGCAGCAGGTCCTGTTTTGGGGAAAATTTTTTGGTGGTTGTTTTCTTTTTAATTTGGGATGGGTAGAAGAAAAAGGGCAAATGGGGGGGCTTTTTATGTGCCTTTATATATTAGAGTGATAAGAAATATTTCAGATACAGGTTGATTCTACCTTATCAGAAATGCTTTAGACCAGGGGTGGGGTGTGTGTGTGTGTGTGTGTGTGTGTGTGTGTGTGTGTGTGTGTGTGTGTGTGTGTGTTAGTTACTGAGAATTTAACCCAGGGGCATTCTATCTCTGAGCTACACCCCTGGCCCTATTTTATTTTTATTTTGAAACAGGGTCTTGCTAGGTTGATGACAGTCTCACCACTTGCTGAGGCTGTCCTCAAATCTGTAATCCTCCTGTCTCAGCCTCCCATGTACTGGGATTACAAGCATGCACCACAATGCTCAGGTGCATTTTGAATTTCTGATTAGGGTTACTAAACTTGTAATAGAAATTTTCATGCCTAGATGAAATGCAATAACTTCTTTTCTGTTCACTCTTTTTCTAGGAGGTTATACAAAAAACAGAGCATCCCTCTTGTGTCCCATTGGTACCAGGCCTTTAAAAAAAATCCTGCAATTAGTAAAATCAGGTTTATATTTTATATAATAAAATTATAGGCTGTAATGGGGATATACAGTTTTTCTCTTTATACAAGAGCCAAAACAATCCTAAGCATGGAAAACTAGTGTTATCTGTAGGGGAGTTTCACAACCTAACTGTGAATTCCTCAATACTTCTCATCTTGAATCCTGGTGGGCTGAGAGGCTTCAACCAATAGAGTGTGGAGGAAGTGATGCTATGTGATCTCTGAGGTGCATTAGAAAAAGCCATCCAACTATCACCTGGTTTCCTTGAAATGACTGTTCTTCCCACGTTCCTTATCAGGGTTTTCCTTCTGGTAGGCTCTCTTGGGACTCTACCCCTGCCCTGTGAGAAGGCCCAGTCAAATGAAGAGGACTTGTGCAGGTACTCAGATGGAGTTTCAAGTGAACCAAGCCTTCATCCCCCCAGCCCCATCAGAAGGCATGTAAAGGAAAATGACTCAAGAGGATTCTAGCTCCAGCTCAGAATCACTCTGACTGTGTAAATCTTCCCAGATGGGGCTCCAGGCAACATGGACGGAGGTAAGGCCATCCCCACTGTGTCCTGCAGTAATTTACAAACACAGAACAATAAATGACAGCTCTCTCATGTCATAGAGCTTGGAGTGATTTGCTATTCAACGAGTGATCATAAGAGCATTGCCCTTGCTAAGTCATCTGGTTTCACATTTTATTGCAAGTATGGCAAAGCTACAGCTAACTAAATTGTTGTCACAGGTTCCAATTCTATGTGTGTTGTAACATTCACTCATCTCTCCAAAGGCAGGTCACCTGAGGTCATTCACCACATTACTCATCTTAGAAACAAAGGAAACTGCCTAAGCCAAGGCTGCCCAATCATTCCCTGTCTCCAAAGAAACCATTGCTTTTCATCTTATTTTTTCATCTGGGTGAACAGAATCATTACCCACCTTGTTACTCAAGGCAAAAACCTGGGAATGAAGTTTTATTCAAAACACCACCTCATTTCAGCTATCGACCTTTAAACTATATCTCAGAATTTTACTGAAAACCATTCCTCATTTGAGTCCTATTGTCATTGCATGCTGGAGTCATCAACAAACACCTCTCACTTGGAAATTCCAAAAACACCCAAGTGGTAACACTGTCTCCTTATCCAGTCCATCTGTGAGAGTGTCACCCATTTTCCTTCTAAAATATGAATTTGGATGCTGCTACCAACAGATGTGTGTGGACTATGGGACACTGAATGACATCTCAGGAAGCCACATTTAGCATTCTGTTCTTGTTTTTATTTTTCATTTAGTATCTTTCTAAAATGTAATTGTTTTACAGATTCCCATTCACCCCAGCTGAACTTGAATAATCAAGGAGCCACAAGATTAAATATACAGGGTCCAAGTGGAAAAAGGCTTCATTATATATATATCAAATACTAGCACTCTTGGATATCAGTTGATTTCTTCAAAGCAAACAAAGACAGATGAAATGAAAGTATGTGGCTATAAGTTACAGATAGATTGAAAGACACTGGTCTTTAGCAAAAGAGCTTTCAAAAAATTTCTCAACACATCATAGCTGATAATTTTGTTACAGATAAAATCATGCACATAGCACTCCTATCAACAACAGAATTCACATTCTTTTTAAGTGCACATGGGTCTTTGACCATCATACATCATACTCTGGGACATAAAGCAAATCACAATATTTCAAAGGAATGAAATTCTATAAAGAATATTGTATGTTCAAAATGAAAATCAGAAATCAACAGCAGACAAAGTATCTCAAAAATCCAAAATAGATCTGGGCGTGCTGGCGCATGCATATAATTCCAGCACTTGGGAGGCTGACACCTGAGGATCCAGGTTCGTGGCCAGCCTCAGCCTCTTAGTGAGGGACTCCGCAACTTGGTGAGACCCTGTTTCAAAATAGAGAATAAAAAATAGGGCTGGAGGTATAACTCAGAGGTAGAATGCCCCTGAGCTCAATCCCCAGTACTGAAAAAAAAAAATCCAAAATATTGGGAAATTAATCATACTTCTTAATATTCCATAAGTCAAAGATGTAATCACAAATGAAATGATAAAATATAATCAAGTCAATAAAAATTAAGATATAATACATCAAAACTGAAACTCATTATTATTGGGTGGGAATGCAAAATCATAAAGTTTGGAAAACAGTTTGGTAATCCCTTACAATAAAGCAAGTTCTCAATTGGAGGCAATTTTAATAGCCAGGGGACAATTATCAGTCTGGAGACATTTTTGGTTGTCAAAACTGGGAGAGAGGATTACCTAACAACTATTAGATGGAGGCCAGGGATATTGCTAAACATCCCATAATGCACAGGACAGTACCCTAAAACAAAGAATTATCTATCCACAAAAGTCAAGCCTGCGTTAAACACTCAGCATATAAAAGAGGAATTTACATAAGACATACAAACATATGTGCACTGAAAGATCAATAAACAAATGCTCTTAACAGCTATATTCATAATAATCTCAAACCAGAAATAACCCTGTGTTCATCAATTAGTGAATGGAAAAACTATGGTATATCCATATAGTGGAATGTTACCTAGCAAGAAAAACAAAATACTCATGAATACAACAGCATAAATGAATCTCAAAAGCATTAAGCTTAGTGAAAGGAGAAAGACTAGTACCAAAGAGTATACAATATAATTCCATTTATATGACATTCTAGAAGAGGTGAAATTATAGCTAAATAACAGATCAGTGGCTGGCTAGGACAGGAAATGAGGGAACTTTGAAAGATGGTAATTTTCTATATTCTTGATTGTGAGGTAGCTCTATGACTGTATATATCCCTCAAAACTAATCTAACCTTTAAAAGTGTGAATACTAATTTAAAAAACTGACACAAAACGCCTACACTTGGAGACTGGTGTGGTGGCGCACGCTTGTAATCCCAGTATTTGGGAGGCTGAGACTGGAGGATCTCAGGTTGGTGGCCAGCCTCAGCTAACTTAGTGAGGGCCCCTGCAACTTAGTGAGACCCTGTTTCCAAATAAAGAATAAAAAATAGGATTGGGGGTGTAGCTCGAAGGTGCATGCCCCCGAGTTCAATCCCCAGAACTGCAAAAAAAAAAAAAAAAAAAAATTCCTACACTTGGATGACATGGTAATATCAAGTTAGATTGCTATCAGTTCCTCAATGTTTATTCTCGTTATCTATGGTTATCTCATCAGGAACTAGAAATAATTTGCAGATCAGCAACATTGAGCACTATTCTTTGAGAAATAATGATTCAAATGACATAGAACATGGTTACAAAATATTTTTTTTAAAACACACAAAATTAAGAAGTTCCACTGCAAACTCTCACTGAGAATATATCTGTAGACCACTAGGAATCTGCAGACCGCAGGCTGACAATCGTGAGACTGGGAAACACAATATAAACCCAAGCACAGCACATCTCTTGTCCTAGACCTCAGATTAAGTATGGTCCTCTAAATGTAATATGCCCTTGATGTAATGTGTTTTTGTCTTTCTTACACTTGTTCCTCTTCCTAAAACCCTGAACTTCTCTTGCCATCATCCCACGAAATTTGACTAGAATATTCCTGTGAGGATCATTCCTTTGACTCACAAAGATACGTAATTTGCCTTCATCTCTTCTCAAAGGGACAGTATACAGCTCTTTTATTAGCAACTATCACACTCATCAATCTCTCTTCTCACCTACCATAAGAGTTCCTAGAAAACAGTCCCAACATAATGTCATGTCCATCACTAACTACACAAATGACAGTTTTTAGACATATGTTTATGATAACAAGAGGAACCAACACTTCCTGTGTAGTAGATTCTGTGAGTCATTCTCACAGCACAAAGCTGAAGAGTATGAAATGAAAATGAAGAAATCTTTGATGGAGAAACCAGAGTTCTGAAAAGCAAAGTCTGCACCATGTTCATGATTATGGATTAGGAGGATAAAGGGGTGGAGAAGGAGAGAGAGATAAAAGTATAAGCCATTGCTCACACCAGTCGCACAGGTGAGAAATGTAGATGATCACAAAATGCTTAGCAGTAACAAAATTAAAAGGAATAAATACCATTTAAAAGGTGAATCTAAATACCATGACATTTGTCAGAATAGAAATACCAGAAACAATAAAAATAAAAGTATGAGTCAAATGATCAAATGATTGAAATTTATGGAAAAAATAGTGCAATTCCCCCATTAACTACCCTTCAACAGAGCTGAGCCAGGAGCTGTAAAACACAACAAACCTTGGGATATAATGCAAGTACAGTCAGAGGGTTCAATCCAGATACATGGCTCAGTAAAGGTAGAAGCACACGGCTTCCACTGAGATGGCAGTATGGGCTCAGCCACGATATGGCCCAATGTTGAAGGAGACCTGCTTTATCAAACATGTGACTTATCTTCTGAATGGAACAGGGACAGCAGATGGAGCATCATCAGCTGGAAACCACATCTGCAAATGATTGCAAGGGAAGGCAGAGATAGTCTGTGTGAGGAGATGAGGTACATGCTGGGGATAATGCTGAATTTTCAGTTTTAGTGTCTTGCATGCAAAATGGCTAAAACAAAGAACTAATTCTGCCATTCAGTTGTTGCCACAATGAATGGCTTATCATCAATTAGTCTAAAATTAAGGTCACTATTCAGATTGGCTACTATTTTATAATTCCATTAAAAAATCAAAGCCATCAGATGCCTTCACATCACTTTTCTCAGAAGGCTCACCAGGATAAGCTACCCTGCTGAAATAAGATATTCTAGAGCTGTTTTATTTAAAAAGTTTAATGGTCTACATGAGTGACTGGCAGAACCAAGCTGAAATGTTTAAGGTCATGTTATGGGTATCCATGACTCAGGGGCCTAGCTCCCACTTGGTTAACAGTAAGGACAGCCTAAAACTCTCCTCTGAAGGAGACTGGCTCCTACCTGAGTGGATCTAATGCTAAGATGAGCAAGGGGATGGGGGGCTCCATCAGGCCCTGAAATCCCAACCACCTTGTGTGTCAAAACTTATGGAACAGACCTTCATTGGGAATACTGAACATCTGGACTCCAACCTCCTGCCTCTTCCTTTCAACCTTTGTCATAATCAATCTGATAAAAAAAAAAGGTTGCATGTGACAATCAGTGGGGAAGTTTGCAAGAAAGGACATGGTGTCCACCTGCTAAGCTGTACCAAATTTACCTTTAAAACACTTGTTCTAAAGCCGGGCGTGGTGGCACATACTTGTAATTTCAGCATTTGGGAGGCTGAGACTGGAGGATCTGAGTTCGCGGCCAGCCTCAGCTACCTAGTGAGGCACTCCGCAATTTAGTGAGACCCTGTTTCAAAATAAAGAATAATAAATAGGGCTGGGGGTATAGCTCAGAGGTAGAATGCCCCTGAGTTCATCAATCCCCAGTACTGCAAAACAAACAAAAAAAAAAAACAAAAAAACCCCAACAACAACAACAAAAAAAACACTTGTTCCAGAAATCTAGAAAACAAAACAAAACAAAAATACTTATTCTGTCCCATCTAGACTTGTTTCTTCTGAATTACATCCCTGCACTGTGCCATTGGCCCATTACATTATGAAGACAGTACTGGGAACTCCTGCTATTAAGGCTTTGGTTAATATATCATGTAGCTATCAACAGGAGACTTGGAGAAATACAGTGACCTCAGATCTAAGAAAATGCCTTTGGGTCTTGGAAACAGAAAAGACATCTATTTCCTGAACAATTGGATTGTTTTTAAACCATGCAGTACATAACTGATCATAATAATTCAGTTTTGACTTTGGTCTCATGGAAGTTTAGAGCCAAACTTGCAGGTCACCTCTACTACTGCAAACATGCCCAGGGTACAATTCCTTCTGCGACTCTTGCCCCAGTTATGTGTTCTTGTCCTTACTTCCTCTTTGCCCTGATTATCTCAACCATTTGTTTTATCTTCTTATATGTACTTCAAATTCTTATAGGCACTTCAAATTCTTTATGGAAGAAACTGAACCATAAATAAACAAATACTTAGGACACTGTCAGCCAAGGCAGGAATAATTTTCAGGTCTTTGGCACTCCTCAGCTGTAATTTGTTGGCAGGTCTTTAAGGGATGACAGGGTTTACGGTAATATTTTCCTCGTCATTCTAAAACTAGATGGCCCCAGTAAACTCGAGTCATCAGAGCAGAGAAATGACTGCAGAAAATCCTCATCTGCAGGTATGTGATGATCTTGGGCCACAGGAAAAGGGTTCATTAAAGCATTATACTTTTGACATTCAGTTCTAGAAGATAAGTGAATTAGGGAAAAGAGTTAAATTTCCAATAGTATCACATGCTTAAGTGATTATCTCTTAACTTCTTAGAAAATAAAACTCAGGGGCATTCTACCTCCGAGCTATACCCCTAGCCCTATTTTATATTCTTTATTTTGAAACCAAGTCTCACTAAGTTGCGGAGGGCCTCACTAGGTAGCTGAGGCTGACCATGAACCGGGATCCTCCGGTCTCAGCCTCCCGAATGCTGGGATTACAAGCGTGCGCCACCACGCCTGGCTAGAAAATAGTTTTTAAGACTAATCTTTTCAGAAGGTTTAGAATAACTAGGTTGGAAAGTGAGTAGTATTTAAATGAAATCAGATATGATTTATTGAGCCTATTCAAAGATGCTATTATAGTGAGAAGATAGCCTCCCATACTCTCAGGAGAAGTCAGAAAAGGACTTTTACTCTTTTATCTCTATGTATTGATCAATGAACTATTTAATCCTTTGGAGAACTGTGTATAATCATTGTTCAGAACATAAATTAAACCAAACTACATACATCTGTAGCAGATCAAATACATTTTGAATTTGCTGTGCTTGATGCTATAGATAAGAATGTAAAGGTGTTAGAGTATCAACATATTCTGCTTTCTTGGACTCCTTAGACATTTCTATCTTGCCAATACTTAGCATACTAATAAATGGCAGATTGTATCCTTGATTCACTTATAAAAATGGAAGAAAATTTCCATATGACATTCTTATCTTTTTCAGAGATTATAACATGACAATGAAGGAAGATCAATTAAAACTAACGATCATAAGCCGGGCGTGGTGGCGCACGCTTGTAATCCCAGCATTCGGGAGGCTGAGACCGGAGGATCCGGGTTCGCGGCCAGCCTCAGCTACCTAGTGAGGCACTCCGCAACTTAGTGAAACTCGGTTTCAAAATAAAGAATAAAAAAAAAAAATAGGGCTGGGGGCGTAGCTCGGAGGTAGAATGCCCCTGAGTTCAATCCCCAGTACCGCAAAAAAAAAAAAAAAAAAGAAAACTAACGATCATAGAGTAAAATATAATTTCAGAGTGACTCACCAGAATAAAACCACAAGTCCATATTCCTAATGGACATGGATGCAAAAATGCTCAAAAAATTATTGCAAATCAAACTCAGCTGCATATTAACAGGATTAAACACAATGATCAAATGGGGTTTATTCCAGGGGTGCAAGCAAGGGTAGTTCAAAATATGAGAATCAATGTAAAACAAGATGGACAGCCATGTACAGGAGACATTCATAACCCCCAATAAGACACAATCAAAGAAGAATTGGACCAAGTCACATAATAATCAAAATGACTAACATAGAGGTCAAGGAGAGAATCTTAAATGCATTGAGAGCAAAAGAACAGGTGACATTCAGGAGAAAACAGTAAGAATCACTCTGGACTTCTCAACCCAAATCTTCAAACCCTGAAAAAAAAAAACTTCCAATAAAGACTGCTATATCCAGCAAAGATACCTTTCCAAATTTATGGAGAAATAAAAACCTTCCAAAACAAGCAGAAACTAAAAGAATTCATGACTATAAGCTGGCATTAGTGAAAATATTTAAACTTATTTAAGAAGAAACAAATAAATACCAGAACCAGAGAAGGAATGGATTCCACCATTTGAGTAACTAAGCAAAAGAGATATAACATTAAATAAAACAGAAAATATAACTTAAAATGACAGAAAAAAATTATTTCTCAATAAAAACATTAAATGCATAATGTCTAAACTCTTCGATTAAAAGGCATAGACATGCCGGGCGTGGTGGCGCACGCTTGTAATCCCAGCATTCGGGAGGCTGAGACCGGAGGATCCGGCTTCGAGGCCAGCCTCAGCTACCTAGTGAGGCACTCTGCAACTTAGTGAGACTCGGTTTCAAAATAAAGAATAAAAATAGGGCTGGGGGTATAGCTCGGAGGTAGAGCGCCCCTGAGTTCAATCCCCAGTACCGCAAAAAAAAAAAAAAAAAAGGCATAGACATATTCAGTGAGACTCTCAGCAACCTAGCAAAACCCTATCAAAACAAAAACAAGAAGGGTCTGAGAGTATAGCTTGGAAATCAAAGACCCCTGGGGGTAGACTGTCCTTGGTTCAATCCCCAGTAAAACACACACACACACACACACACACACACACACACACACACACACAGATTGCCAATGTAGATTAAAGTAAAGGACATAATCCAACTATATGCTGCTTGCAAGAAACTCACTTTACAGGCAAAAATATTCATAGGCTAAAGGTAAAAGATAGAAAAAGATATTCCATGCAAATGAAGACTGAAAACAAGCAAGGGTAGTAATTCTCAACAAAGTAGACTTTAAGGCAAAGCAGACTTTAGCCAAAACGTATCAGAAGAGACAAAAGGAGTCATTTCTTACTGTATAAAAGGAATAATCCAGCCGGGTGTGGTGTCCCATGCTTGTAATCCCAGTACTTGGTAGGCTGAGACCAGAGGATCCAGGTTTGCGGCCAGCCTTAGCTACTTACTGAAGCCCTCTGCAACTTAGTGAGACCCTGTTTCAAAATAAAGAATAAAAAATAGGACTGGGAGTGTAGCTTGGAGGTAGAATGCCCCTGGATTCAATCCCCAATACCACAGGAAAAAAAAAAAAAAAAAGGAAAAATCCAATAAGAAGATATAAAGATAGTAAACATTTATGCCAAAATATGGGCACACCCATTATTATAAAACAAACTCTTCAGGACACTAAGACTGAGACATCAACACAATAATATTGAGAGATTTCAACACACCTCTCGTATCACTAGTTTCATCTTCCAGAAAAAAGATCATTTGACTCTTCAGACATAAAGAACACTATAAAACAAATGGACCTACAGCTCACACCATTACTTGGAAGGATAAGACAACAGAATTGCAGGTTCAAGGGCAGCCTCAACAAGCAGTGAGACTCTCATCTAGCAAGACCTTGTTTCAAACTAAAAATAAAGTATGGCTGGGGATGTAGCTTGGAGGTAGAATGCCCTTGGGTTGAATTCCCACTACCACAAACAACAAGAAGAAACCACAACAAAATGGATGTAATATACATACCCAGAAGATTACATCCAACAACAACTGAATACACATTCTTCTCACATGCCCAACAAAGCTTTTCCTAAACAGACCATATTCGGGGCCACAAAGCTAATACAAGCAAATTCAAAAAATGTAATGTAATTCCTTTGCATATTTTCAGATTATAATGGAATAGAAATAGAAATCAAAAGGAACATCCAAAGGAATTATATAAATACACAGAGACTGAATGATACACTTTTCAATAACAACTGAATCATAGAAGAAATAGGGGAGAAAAAAAATCCTAGAATTAAATGAAAATAGAGACAAAACATACCAAGCATACCACTCTGAAGGTAGGTGGTTTTAAGAAGAAAATTTGTAGCATTGAGTGCTCACTCAAGAAAAATAGAAAGTCACTAAAAAAAAAAAATAACCTAATGATATACCTCAAGGCTCTCAAAAAATAGGAACAGACTAATCTCAAAGCCCATAGAAGGCAGTGAAATGAACATTTTTCTTTCTGGGGTTCTTGTCTTTGAAGAATGAAGAATGACACTCTCAGACAACAGAAAGGCGAATGGAGATGTGCTTTCGATAGCAAAATGCTTTCTCCCAAAGTCCATGCAATCTGCCAGAAGAGAGGTGCAGGTCACCCCTAAAGGCCTCAGTTGGCCTTAACATCCAACAGATGCCTTCTGGTCACTACCCGAGAGTTGCCCAGGACGAGTGCCCTCAATTACACATCTCTTTCTCTCAAAGCCAACACAACTTATGAGAGGGGAAAGCTCCCAAAAGGAAGGGGGTGCTGAGTGGGAAAATCCCACTAGAGTGGCTGGTCTAGGATTTATACACCACTGAGTCTCCTTTTCCAGTTGGTGTCTCAGAGGCAGTTTCTTGGGATTTGCATAGTGTCCTCCACTGGAAATTGAACCCAGGGGCAGTCTACCTCTGAGATACACCCACAGCCCTGTTTTTATTTTTTTTTAATTCTTTATTTTGAAAGAAGGTCTCACTAAGTTGCGGAGGGCCTCACGAAGTAGCCAAGGCGGGCTGCAAACCTGCGATCCTCCTGTCTCAGGCTCCCAAGTACTGAGATTACAAGCATGTGCAACCACACCTGGCACATAGAATACTTCTTTGAGTCTCTTCTCAGTTGGGGTTCCAGAAGCTATTTCCTGGATTCTCCTGGGGTTTCTTATCAGCAGGAATATTTGGTGTTTTTCTGAGCTCTTGGTCACTTTCAGGAGACTTTTAATCTCATTATCACTTTTCAGGAGTTTTGGAAGTTAGTTAACAACCCTTGCCTCTCAGAAAATGAAGTTTTTCTACTTTGACCCTCCAGCCCTATCTGCCTACTTCTTTTTACCTCCTCGCAGGAAATAATTAAAATCTGAGCAGAAATCAATGAAATAAAGACAACAAAAACAAACGAAAAATTCAAAAGATCAACAAAAGGCTTTTTCTTAAAAAAAAAAAAAGAAAAAGATTGATAGATATGAAAAAATGAGACATCACCACAGAGAGCAGGGAAATCCAGCGGATCATCAGAAATTATTTGGAAAATTTATGCTCCAATAAACTGGAAAACATAGAAAAAATTGACAAATTTCTAGAAACCTACAACCTACTTAAATTGAACCAAGATGATACAGAAAATCTATACACACTAATAACAAGCAAAGAGACAGAACAGCAATAAAAAGCTTTCCATCAAAGAAAAGTTCAGGTCCAGATGAATTCTCAGTATAATTCTACAAAAGCATTATAGAATAACCAAGCCCAATGCTGCACAAATTATTCCATGAAATAGAGATGTAATTCCTCCAAACTCCTGCTATGAAACTAGTATCACCTTAATACTAAAACTAAATACAGATACCTCAAGAAAAGAAAATTATAATATCCTTGATGAACAAAGATGCAAAAAATATAATCAAAATACTAGTGATACATTCAAACCATATCAAGAAAATTGTAGATCATGGCTAAGTTGGTTTTATTTCTGGGATGCAAGGCTGGTTCAACATATATAAATCAATACATGCAATTCAAACAAAAATCACATGATCATCTCAATAGATGCTGAGAACATATTGGACAAAATCTGATACTCATTCATGTTAAAAGCACTGCATAAAATCAGAATAGAAGGAACTTAACTCAATATCATAAAGTCAATATACAATAAACTAAAAGCCAACATGATACTGAATGGCAAAAAACTTTAATAATTACCTTTGAAATTGGGAACAAAATAAGGAAGCCCCCTACCAGAACTTCTTTTCAATACAGTACTCAAAGCTGTAGCTACAGTGATAAGGGAAGAGAAGGAAATCAAAGAAATACAAATACGAAAAGAATAATTCAAATTATCTCTACTTGCAGATGACATGATCCTATGTTTGGGAGTCTAACTCATTTCTTCAGCGCTAGAAAAATCAGTCCTAAATTTCATATGGAAAAACAAAAGACAAAGAATAGCCAAAGCAATTCTTACCAATAAGAACCATGCAGGAGAAATTATAATTCCTGGCTTCAAATTATACTACAGAGCTATAATAATAAAAACATGATGGTAAAACCAGACACACAGACCAATGGAACAGAACAGAAGATACAGAACCAAATCCATGTACTTACATTCAATTGATTTTCGACAAAGGTGCCAAAAACATATGTTGGAGAATAGACAGCCTTTCCAACAAATGGTGTTGGGAAAAGTGATTATCCTTTTGTCGAAAAATGGAATTAAAACCCAACCTCTACCCTGGAAATTTTAGGTCAGAGACATTGAAATTTACAGGAGGGCATAGGACTAACACTCCAATATATATGGTAGGAACTTCCTCAGTAAGACTCACAAAGCTCAGGAAATTGTCATTAAATTAAAAAGTTATACACACAGACCTAATGAGTGAGATGACAGGATTAGTACTTAGTAATTGCACTGCACAAAAGTGTCTACTTCCCCTGACCATTAGTTATGATGACAATCACAGAGGAATAAAAGCAGCACAGAATCCCAATGAGACTCTGCACATCCTGAGACAGTCCTAGAAAGTCCAGTACAGCCACATAAATTCTATTTCTTCTTTTCCTACTATGGATGTAGTCCTCAATTCCCTACTTTCCAGCTGTGATTCTTTTTTTTTTTTTTTTTTTTTTTTTTTTTGGCGGTACTGGGGATTGAACTCAGGGGCATTCTACCTCCGAGCTATACCCCCAGCCCCATTTTTTATTCTTTATTTTGAAACCGAGTCTCACTAAGTTGCGGAGTGCCTCACTAGGTAGCTGGGGCTGGCTGCGAACCCGGATCCTCCGGTCTCAGCCTCCCGAATGCTGGGATTACAAGCGTGCGCCACCACGCCCGGCTCCAGCTGTGATTCTTAACTCTTTCCTCAAAGACATGCCACTGGATGATTGACTTTTCAAGCTGAGCCCAAAGATTGATCTCCTGCCTGAAAAATTTCTCTAGTCGTATATATCCTTGGCCCCATACACTTTTGTCAATAAGTCCTTCACACAACCCAAAGGCACACCCTTATTTTAAAGAAGTTTTCCATGCAATGGAGCAGATTGTATTAGATTCTAGAGGCAGTACTAAACTGTTGTTACGAATACTGTATTAAGGATACTGTTTTATCTTTAATACAACATGAGCTGGACTGCATTCTCATCAACTTGTAGAAAATAAACTGTAACACTCAAACCTAAAAAGCTAATTTTGGACCATCTCTTTCCTTCCTGGTCCCTGGAGTTTGGATTTACACAATTTAAGGCAATAGTAGTATCTACAGAAAATGCTAGTCAAAAGTCCAGAATAAAGATATTCTTCTATATATGTATATAGCAGTTATCAAATTCAAGAATTTCACACTCATATAATATTCTCACCTAATCCATAATGCATATGTTGGCTCTGTCAACTGTCTGATACATCCTTGAAGCATTATTTCCCTCCAGGTCAGGATCCAGGTGAGGATCTCATATTGTACTTTCATATCATGTCTCTTTTGCCTCCATCAACCTAGAACCTCTCCTTACCTTCCCTTGTCTTACATGACTCTGACATTTTAGAGAATCCAGGCCAATTGTTTTATAGAATGTTCCTCAAGTTGAGACTGTCTGATGTTTCATGATTGGATTCAGGTTCTGAAACTCAACTGGAATACTATAAAACTGATATGGTGTCCTTGCCCAGGTATCATAGCTGAGACTCCTGATGCCCTTTTGCCATTGTTTCTGAGGTCCCCACAGGCTATCACCTACATGATTTATTTTTTACTTCATAAATAGTCACTCCCAAACCAAGTTGCTTAAAATAATGATTCATTTAGCTCAATTTCAGTTGACATTTGGGGTTCAAGTGGAAGGTTCTTCAGTACTCAGCTGGGTTTGCTCATAAATGAGCAGTCAATTGGCACTCACCCATAAGCCTGGTGCTGGTTGTGGCACCTTGGTTTTCTCACATCAAGACATTTTGGATTCATTTATATGGTGGTGGCCAGGTTGTAACTAAGCCTTGTATGCAAATACTTAAAAAGTGTCTGTATCAAGTTTGAGTTTAGATAGTTTAATTTATCCAAGGTTAACTATTTAGAAATGTTTTTGGCTGAAAGCAGCAGGAAATCCTATGAAAAGTGGCCTAAATCATGGACATTTCATGTCCATAACAAAGATTCTGGAGGTAGGCATTTCTAGATTCTTTATAATACTCAAGGATGCCATTAAGGACTCTTGCTCCCTCTACTCCCAAGCTACACCTACAGTCCTTTTATTTTTTTATTTTGAAACGGGGTTTTGCTAATTTGTTGAGCCTGGCCTCAAATCTGTGATCCTCTAGCCTCAGCCAGCCTTGCAAGTACTGAGATATCAGACATGATCCACCATACCCAACTGACCCTGGCTCTTTTTATCTTTCTACACTCTTTAAAGACACCACTATCTATCCTTAACATAGTGATCTCATGACTGCAAAACAGCTGGCTGATGTCCAGTCATACTGAACAAGACAAGAGGAAAGCTGGAACAGTTCCAGCAAACATTACTTTCACAACTTCAGCTTTTATAGGGAAACAAATGCTTCTCCAAAGTTCTCCAAACCTCTCACATTTCATTGTCCAGAACTGGATTGGTTAGTCACCACAGATTTAAGAGATGTGAGGAATCTGACTGTGTGGCTTCTCAAACTCTAAAATGGAAACACCTCCAAAGACAAATGGGGCTGAGCATGATATTGGGGTCAGCCAACCAACAGTTACCAGTTGTAGGTCTAATATGTGGATCCAGGCATGTGTAGCTCTATAGTTCATGCTTTCAAGTGATGAATAATTTGACATCAGAGAAAGACAGACCTATAGAAACAGGTAACATTGGGGATAAGTTCCATGAGTGGTAGAAATGAGGTTCTTGGGACTATAGAGGAAGAAGGGTCAGTTTATAAAGTTGGCTGAACATGGAATTGGGAAAGTTAAGACAGGTATGACCTTATATGACATGTAGGGTTTTTAAAAGTAAAGATCTTTCAACAAGAGAGAAAAGTAAAAGCAAACACATAAAGGCAGAAAAGACAAAATGAAGTTGAACTGATCAACTCGCTATAGTATGGAGCAATTCAGAACATTTTGAAAATATAGAGAAGACTTATGCCTTGCTTAGCATTTATGAAGAATCAAAGGCTAAATATGTTGACATACATATACTCAAACAAGGAATCACCTCTCACCTGTCATATCTCCATTTTACTAGCCCTTAAATATAGGAGTAATACTTTTGACCTATTTCCCTCAATTTCCAACCTATGATCCTAGAGCTCAAGAGAACTAAGTATTGGTAAGCAACACATTGTAAATAAGTTTTCTTTCAGCCTTCTTAACAGTTTGATAGCTTTGGTTATTTTCCATTTTTGACACAGAAGTTGTTTTATTTCTTTTGTTTATTTTTAGTTGCTTAAATTGCATGCAGAAATTCAGGAAATGATATACACCCTAAAATTTTCAGGCAAGACTTTTAAGAAACAGAATCGTTTTTTGTGTGCTAAGATGACAATTAAATAATCATTTTCAACTAAATGTGGATTCTTCAAATACTCATTTTTATAAGTGACTCATACCCATAAAAGGTGTTTGAGGAAACACTGTCCAACACCATTCAGAGCTGTAAGTTCTGAAAAATGTTCTTGTTTACTTCAAATGTATCATTAACAAAACAGGGACATGAGCAGAAAGGCAACTAGAATTCAGTGATTTTACTCTGGTAAAAACAAGTCTTTCAAGAAGAAAAGAGCTAAAATAGAAAGAGATTCAGTAAATTCCCTGAACCCAAGTTACAGAACTCTGAGATCCTTGGAGACATGCTTTTGGATGAAAGGGTCAATAGAGTCCTATAGGCAGATACCATGACCCAATATTGCTCTAATCCTACTTACCATAAAACAGAGATTTTTAGAGTTGCTTGGCCCAGCTCTTTGTTGACCAATGAAAATAAAGCTCAAGAGCTTCCACAGGAAAAACAGAGTGTCTGATGTACTTAAATAAAATACACATATACATATATACATGTAAATATATGTATATGTTATATATTGTATACACATATATAAATGTGTATATATATTATATTGTATATTGGCTATATACAATAAATATTATATAATTTGTATAGATGTGTCTACCTATTTATCTATCAAGAGAGATAGAGGACGCTGTATGTATTAGGAACAATGCCTTGTTTTCTGTGTGTAGAGAACATGAAAACCTACTAATGTACCTTTTAAGCATCTTAACCTATTGCTAAAATTCCTGAAGTATTAAGTTAGATGTACTCATCTCTTTCTGTTAAAAAAGCAGTGGTAATAGTTGCTCTTACACCTCCAATAGAAAATTGCTCTCCAAAATTAAAGTTAAAAGTGTTCTATTTCTTGTCACACTGTTAGAATTATTTTTCACCAGGAAAGGAACTTAATTTAGAATAAGTAATGCCACTGTCACTTAAATATATGAATGATAAAAGGAATGTCAGCTGTTCTAATTCCATAATTCCCAAGTAATGACAATTAATGAAATATTCTTTACTAGTGGGAGTTGTTTTAAGCAGTAGATAAAGGAATCACTGAGCCTTTTAAGATTTATTCTCATAAGTAAATTGCATCTCTCTTCATCATTACCCAAAATATAATTAAAAGATGACATTTAAAAACAAACCTAAAAAAAATTCAAACTACATCTCACTCCCAAAGGAAAAGTAACTGAGAAACAACAAACTCCTTCCACTTGAGTGGTAAGGGGACTCTCAGAGAAAATCTGACTTCATCTCATGTGCTGCGGCTGTCACTCTAGAGCATCAAAATCACTTGTCAATACAGAAACACTGGGTAATATTATCATTGAATGTTACTGGATAGAAATTAATTGTGTTATTTCACTGCTGGAGAAATATTCTTTGACCTTTCCAAAAAGAAAACAAATCAATAAAGAGTATTTTGTCAAGACCTGCTTCCTCCATTGGTTTGCCCTAGTACTCTAAAATGTATTGAATTATATATTTGTTGCCCTTCCTGTTATACCATCTGCTTCAGCAACTATCTACACTGAGAGAAAAGGCATCTGGTGGGGTTAGCCCAAACAGAAATTTAGTGGTCACCATTATCACTACACAAAATTGAGCAAAGCTGAACAGCTTGACTCAATCTTTTTTTTTTTTTTTTTTTTTTTTTTTTGGTACTGGGGATTGAACCCAAGAACATTATAGCTCCAAGCTATCTCCCACCTCTTTTGACTTATGTATTTTTATTTTATTTATTGTTTTTTTAAATCACATTGTATATATATGTACATATATATATATTTAGCTTGTAAATGTGTCACATTCTTTTTTCTTTTTTAAATTGGTGCACTGTAATCATACATCTTTATTAGGTACAAGCTAGTAAAGGTAAAGGCATACATGCACACACTTCTCATTTAACCCTTCCCCATTTTCCGCCCCACTTCCCCCCCTCCCTCCTTCTCAAGTTCAGTTTAGTGATTGACTTTGATATGAATGTAAAGTACATCATGTGCATTAGGGTGTTCTCCCCCCCATCACCTTCAGTTAAGTCAAATTCTTTGATCACCTAAGGTCCTTCTTCATCTGGGGTCCCTCTTATGCCTCATTTTCTCCCTAGCTTCTGTGTATTAGGGAGAGCATATGATTTTTTACTTTTTGTGACTGACTAATCTCACTTAACATAATGTTTTCCAGTTCCATCCATTTCCCTGCAAATTACATGATTTTGTTCTTCTGTATGGCTGAGTAAAATTTATTTTGAAACAGAGCCTCAGTAAATTACAGTGCACTTGCCTCAAATCCACAATCCTTCTGTACTCCCAAGTACTGGGATTACAGGTGTGAACCACCATGCCCAGCTTTCTATTCCCAAATATCTTAGAACAAAACTTTCTTGGCAAATTCTGTGAACAACTTTTTCCTTTTTATTTTTAAACCTTAACCTGCTGGTTTCGGTTCCCCTCATCAACACTAACCCATTTTTCTTTATAGGACTTAACACTCTAACAAAGTGTTTGTGACCAGAGGGCAAATCCCTTGGGCAGCCAAAGCAATCAAGGATTGATTGGAAGAATGTGGTCAATGTCAACCTGCAATTCTCCAGGGTCTGAAACACTCAAATGTGTGCAACTACAGCAAAACCTGAAAATGCATGGATCATGCTCTAACACAGTCTTAAAGAGGCATTTTCCATTCATTCTGTAATGAAATATGCATGGAAATGTCAGGAAACATTACAAAATATCAGCTACTATAATTGTTTCCCAACTATAGGTAAGCCAAGTATGTAACAGGAATTTAACCATAACAACATAAGTAACTAATGGCATTAAAAGCATACCAAATGAACTTGTTTCTATCAACATTCTGTCCACCTTGACTCACAGTTTTTACTCTATGGATTTGGTAAGAATATTAGATAAAGTCAACTAACCAGTAGAAGGCCAAGGCCAATCCATCTAATATCGAAGAGGTCAAAAGCAAGTATACCAGGTGTTTCAACAAGCGAATGGTTAGAACTGTGACTCATACACACAATGCAATAATACTTAGCAACAAAGAGGTACAAGCCATGGATAGACAACAATAAAATGGATGACTTCTTGTGGAATTACGCTGAATAAAAATATCTAAACCAGAAGCCCACATACTATGTGACTGAATTGCTATATTTTGAAATAATAAAGTGTTAGAAATAGAGAACAGATAAGTGATTGTTAGGGATTGAGTAGACAGGAGGGGGTGAGGATGGACATGGTTATGAAAGGGCAACAAGAAGAATCCGTGTGATGGAATTGTTCTGCATCTTACATTAATAGTGTGCATATAAACCTACATGTAGAAAAATCATGTATCACTAAATACATATATATGTAAATAAATTCTAGCAAAATCTGCATAAGATTAGTAAACTGCATCAATATTAATAACCTGGTGTGACATGGCACTACATTTTTGCAAAATATTACCACTAGAAGAAACTGGATAAAAATGGACAAAGGAACTAACTCTCTTTATTCCTTCTTACAACTGCATATGAATCTACAATTACCCCTAAACAATTCATTTAAAAAAAAGAAGGTGCAAACTCTATATATCTGTGAATCCTGACCCATCCCAACCCATCTGACCCTCTCCCTTCTCAATGGTGGTCTAGTTTATGTTTAACAAGGTCGCCTTGGTTGTTACAAGTAAATAGACTTGAGAAATTCTCTCCTAGAAACTCATCTGGCAGAGGAGTAGTAGAGCACTACACTGTAACTTCTTTGTCCTCTCATCCTTTATTCATGTTCTCCTTTCCTATTAAAAAGTACTTGAATTAACACCCCACTACTTCTACAGCAAGATTTATTATTACCAAATGGATGGTTTTAAATTTGATAAATAATATTGGGGGGTCTCTGAATTAAGTGATTTTCATCCTTCTTTTCCAGTGAACATCTAAGTCCCCCACCCCTTACATTCTCTGGGCATTTCATTCATTCACTCATTCATTCATTCATTCATTCCTAGTACTGGGGATTGAACCCAGGGGCAATCTACCTCCGAGCTACACCTCCAGCCTTATTTATTTATTTTTTTTTTTTAATTTTTAGACAGTGTCTCACTAAGTTGCGGAGGGCCTCACTAAGTAGCTGAGGCTGGTCACAAACCTGCAATCCTCCTGCCTCAGCCTCCCAAGTAATGGGATTACAAGCATGCGCCACCAGACCCATCTTGTCTGGACATTTCTAAGTTGTTAAAACTGAATTGGGAAGAGGGGATGGGCAGGGAGCACAAATGGTCAAGATAGTTCTCTTATGGGGTGCTGCTGCAGTGTATACCCAATTCTAGCTTCCTCTTCTCCTGGTCTCACAGCTTCCAGTGTCTTGTGGGTTGCCCCTGAGCCTTTCCTTTCCATGGGTATCACTGTCCTTTCAAAAGATGTGAATATAAAGCAGAATGTTAAATGGAAATTTTATGTTGTCAAAGAGGTCCCAAAGACTAAGAAAAATAGACACTGGATATATATATGTTACTTAGCTTTTCACCATCACAACAACATACTTGAGATAACTAACTTATAAAGAAAAAAAGTCTATGTTGGTTCATGATTCATGATCCACTAGCTGGATGTTTTGGCCATGGGATGAGGCACCACATCATGGTGTGAGCACATAGCAGAGTGGAACCATTCACCTCAGGGTCAGTTAACAAAAAGAGATTAGGGCTGAGGCCCCCAAACCCCTTCAATGACACACCTCCAATGATCTAAGGCCCTACCACTTAAAGGTTCCACTACCTCCCAAGAATAACACCATGGGAACCAAGCCTTCAACACATAGGCCTCTGAGGGACACTCAAGATCCAAACAACAGCAATACCTAAGGGACAGTGAGACCAGGTTGCTCATTACCCACTTTCAGGATAGATGAGTAAGAGCTAAAAATTCATCTTGTCCTTAAGAGAAATGACCCTTTTGGAGAGTTATTATTAAGTGACTGTCATTCCTTACCTCCAGGGGAAGAAAGAAAACAGCTACCCTGTTAAGTAAGTGGGGGATTCAGGGAACCATTTGGAGGACGTGGCATGTGTCTCCTTGGATTTGGGGAGAGAGAGACTCTTCCTCACTCATACTTGAAAACTCTATAAAGGCGAGCAATGCAATGGAAAAGTCTGTCATCGTGGATCTAAGGAAAAAGGCTGAACTGGCCAACATGAGAAGTTGTAGTTTGGAAGAGTACCAGAGCAGAAAGTGACTCTCTGGGAGCTGCCATGAAAAGCATCCTATCCAACAGGTATCCATCCTATGGATCAGGTGACTTCAATAGAAAGAGCCTTGAGGTATGCTACTGAAAACACAGACCCCACATGGAACCCAACTACTAGCCAGATATGATATCACCCATTCCTGATGTAAAATTGACAGATATGACATCACTCATTCCTGAGTAAAATTCCTTTGGAATTTCAGCCATAAAGAACAAAATAATGTCATTTGCAGGAAAATGGATGAAACTGGAAAACATTATGTTAAGTGAGATTACACAGTCACAAAAAGTAAAAAAATTGTATGCTCTCCTAATATGCGGAAGATAGGGAGAAAGTGACTCTAGATGAAGAAAGAAACCTTAAATGAGCAAAGAAGGTGACTTAACTGAAGGTGAAAGGGAGGGGGGAGGGAAACACCCTAATGCACATGATGTACTTTCACAAATATATCAAAGTCAATCACCAAACTGAACTTGAGAAGGAGGGAGGGGGAAGGGGTGGGGTGGGAATTGGGGAAGGGTTAAATAAGAAATGTGTGCATTTATGCCTTTACCAACTTGTACCTAACGAAGATGTATGATTACAATGCACCAATAAAAATAATTAAAAAATCAGTTAAAAAAAGAAAAAAGTTAAAGATAGAAACAGATTACAGAATAACAACAACAACAAACTATGGGACCCCTTGAATTTTCATTTTGGGTGAGAAAGACTTTGACAGAACTTGTTGAAGGCAATGGTGTGAAAAATAAAAGTGTTCTATAAGCTTACTACAGCTAAGTCCAGTTCACTAAGTGAAGTAATTATAAATATGTCATAATTTATCTACCCCTCTACCTACCCCCTCATCCCAAATGGCATGACTCAGTTTTCTCTTCTATTCTGCATTGCTTGCCTCTTTGTAGCATATAAATGTTGTAGATATTTTTCTCCTGGACCAAATTATAGTAGCACCTGTTAAACTGAGTAGAAATGATGGGGAAAAGAAAAGGAAATAAAAGATTGGGGGGTAGATGGGTCCTGTTTATTGGTTCCTTTATTTCTAATGTTAAATCTTGCCCCAAATCCGTCTCTTCATTCAATAAAATAGTTCAGTTTTTCCAAGCAAGTTCAATGTATCTTTTAGCCATCGATATAGGATATAAGAGGAAAAACAGATGGAGGGGGAACTTAAAAGGACATTGGAATAGAGTTGGATAAAAATAAGATATTGGTTGGCAAAGCTGAAAACATACTTCCGCCAGTCTGAGCGCATGAACCTTTTATAACAAAATGTGTTAATCAGACAAACTAAATTAGTACAGTTTAGTCTGTGGAACCACGATGCAGACTGCCCCTTTTCATCAAGAAACTGTCAAGTCACACCTAGGCCAATAAGAATAATCTACTGAGGATATGCTATGTGAAAGCATTACTTTCTATTTCTTGAATACCAAGGCATTAAGCATCGGCATCTTACCATCGGCATCTAAGCAAACAAGTTATGAGCCCCTCTCAGGTCTCTGCTCTCGCTCCCTTGCTGTGGGGACCTGGGTGGCCAGAGGATATGACTGTGGATGAAGAACGCCACGCTGGTCAGTCCCTTATTGAGAAATAATCTTTCGATGAATCAAGTAACTTATCTGCTAGCACAGCAAGGGCCTAACCTATCTTGACTGTAGATTGGCTTTCACATTCTGGTACACTAGAGGAACCTGGAGTCACTGAAGAGGTACATAATCTCTGAATGATACCAAACTCTTCAGGTCAGTGCCACCTTATCCTTGTCTTATAAAAATGATTTTGCTAACTCAATGTAAACTTTTTACTTAAACTCTGGAGGAGAATATTTATAGAGATACACCACTTAAAAATAGTTTTAAAGAAGATAAAACTCTCAACTATGCAAAGGCTTGGTAAGTAAAAATTAGGCTAAAAAGTAACAAATCCCTGAATGTCAAAGGAACTATGCACTGAAACAGGTTGTTCTATAATGAGTTTGGGAAGGCTCACCCAGCCTTGCCTCTATGAGAATTTCCGTTAGTTCCTTGCCTAGCTAGAGTTCTAGGGTCTTGGTCAGAATACTCAAAAGAGCTCTTCCTCTCCCCCCTCCCTTCTTAAATTGGTGCATTGTAATTACACATCATGAGATTCAGAGCCATAAAAGCATATATGCACATACCAGTTGGTATGTTTTCCTCCAGATCCCACCTCACCCCCTCCCCTTCACTGTATATAATATTGAAATTGGTACTGTGGTTTTCTCTTACAGGAAGAAGACAAAGGGAACTCAGATGTGCATTCATCCAATAGCTATACAGTGTGTACATCTATGGCAACACTGTACAAGATGTAAGGGTGCAATTGGGATTAAAAAATCCTACCTCTCCATTCATAATTTCATAGTCCAGTGGCTGACTTCAGAGGCTTTCCTCACATTTATTTACTTATTTTTCCTAGGCAAATCCTATATGATATATTGAACATAGCTTCTCAACTTTAGTGTGAACTGTCAACTGTTACTCTGAATACCAAATGTTACCAAATGTCAAAGCACAGACAACTTCCCACTGCCTGTCAGCACCAAAACCCAAATCTTAAATAAAAGCTTAAAAGAAATCTGGATCTTCTTCAAGCCACTAGAACTGTCATTTCAGAAATTAGTATATTAAAAGTTTAAAAGAAAAGCAAAATATAAAAACAAACAAAAAAAACTTAAAAGGAATGAGGAGATTTCTGAGAATTCCTACAAGTATGTAAAAAAGCTTCTAAAAGCCAAAGTTCCTCTTCAGTGTGTGTGTTTTTTTTTTTTAGGAAAGAGGCAGGAACAGGACTATCACTCATATTGTTAAATAACACCTATCAAAAGAAGCCTACCCTGATTTCTGTGGAGGTAGCAGCCAAATCCATCATTTGGTGATCAATCGAAATCCAACAGGATGTTCAAAATATTTTGAATCACTAACATACATACATGTCGATATTCTCTCATTTTCAATTTTAATAAATTTATATGAGCTTTAATCAATATTTTATTTCCTTTTGGAGATATATTCCTCTAAGAACTTATCTTCCATGTGTTACCTGTTTTCAGAAAATCCAAGGGTAATCTGAAAAATATGGCTCCATCATTTTTCACTCATCAGATTGACAAACTTTCCAGTTTGACAATGAAAAATGTTGGCATGAAAGCAGATAAACATGATGTTCATAAATTGCCAGCAGGGACAAGGAAGGTGTGGGGAAGGCAGCAGCTCTATCAGCAGTATTATCTTTTGGAAGCTGTGAACTTCTCTGAACTTTGAAGAATGCTTGATATTTTTCTTAATAACCATTTTTAAAATATGGCCTTCAAGAGTAGGAGCAGGATAGGTCACTTTCTTCACACACCGCCAAATACAAAGAAGTATCTATGCAAATTCAGTCTAAGAAAGCAAAGACATTATCACTTCCCTAAGTAGGTAGATTTGAAGTGCATGTGACTATTTCCATCAAAAGCCAAGTGTGACTATTTGGATACCAGATGTAATTGCAGCTTCTTGTTAAACAAGCCCAGAGATAACATTCATAAAATTAAAAAAAAAAAAATGCTACGTGTAGCACACAACTATAATTTCTAGTACTTGGGAGGCTGAGGCAGGAGGATTGCAGGCTCATGGCCAGCCTCAGCACCACAAATTAGTGAGATCCTGTTTCCAAATAAAAAATAAAATAGGGCTGAGGGTGTAGCTCTGAGGCAGATACCCCTGGGTTTAACCTCAGCACCACACCCACACACAAAAAGATTAACCCAACTGTATGATCTGCCTTCATTTAGGGTTCTTAAACCATCAGGTATAGCAGTAGCCTCTGGCACAGATATGTTTTGGATGAAAGAGTATTGCTGTCTACCTCCTTTGAAAACTATTAATAGCCTGACACTGCAGTGATCTGGCCAGGACTGTGCGGTGATTTTAAAGAAGCCAATGAAAGTCATGACTAAAACTTCTGAGTTTGAGGTATGTGTTCTAATCTCACTTACCTGTTCTATGAATAGTTCTTTCTCAAAACTGCTCACCAGTAAGACCACACTTGTATCTATCCAGTGAGACACAATGGAGAAAAGACTGTGACCGCATCCACAGCCTGGCAGCACAATTTGCTAATGCAAGGGAACCTTTATTTTACTTCATTTTTTCTTTTAAACTGCATAGGGTACTAGGCTCAGAGTCATATTATCTGTAAGAGTATTACAGAAAAAGAATGGATAGTTGGAACAAGGAATTACTCTTTTATTTAGATATATCTTCTTCCTTGGCTTTGTTGGGGGTACAGAATGGATGGAGAAATTAACTTTTCATACTTTTTACTTTTTGTGATACTGGGGATTGAACAAAGGGGAATTCTAACTCTGAGCCACACCCCCAGCCCTATATTATTTTTTAGCTTGAAACAGGGTCTCACTAGGGTGCTAAGAGTCTCACTACATTGCCGAGGCTGTCTTCAAACTTGCGATCCTCCTGTCTTAGCCTCCCAAGTACTGGAATTACAAGCATGTGCCACCATGCCTGGCTCTTTTCATGCTTTTTGTTCAACCTCCAGCAGACTATCTAAAAGCAGACTCTTTTCTTAACCAATGAACATGTTTAAAGATCTCTCATCACAGCAAAGCCCTCTAGCTACCACTTCTTATTTCATTGCTCTTTCTCTTGGCAGTGCTGGCAAGGGAACTCGAGGCCACACACATGCGAGACAAGTGTTCTACCTACCACTGAGCTACAGCCCAGCCTCTTATTTCACTTCTTCCCCCTAGATAAGTTTCTTTTTTAAAATTCTAAGTATTTATTAAAAGTATAAATAAAACCCAAAATGAAATGATAAAAATGAAAAATTGATTTATAGATCTAAGAGAATAAAATAGATTCTCATCTATATAGATATCAAAGCACTTGTGCTTTTTCATTGGTATACTGTAATTATATATTATAGTGAGGTTCAAAGTGACACAAAGATATATAAACACAGCTCTTGGTATATTTCCCTCCACATCACACCCCACTCCAAACCTCTCCCTGTACATGTTAGTAAGACTAGTAGTGATACCTTCGTATGTGGACATAATATAATAATTGGGACCATTTCCTTCAAGAGGCCTCCTTTTTCCCTTCCCTACCTTCTTCCTCAAATCCCCTTCCACTGTTCTACAGATCTCTCTCCTCAGTTACCTGTTGTCCCTTTGATTTCCTATTTTCTCTCTTGCTTTTGCATATGAGAGAAAACATACAACCCTTGACTTTCTGCTACTGGCTGATCTCATTTAGCATAATCTCTAGTTCCATCCATTTTCCTGCAAACGAAATAAAAGTCTATACTCATTGTTCACACATTTTCAAATTTCAGTTATTTCTCAGTACAAGTAAACTTAGCTGCTTCTACTACACCATTCGGTTAAACTGCTTTCATAAGTATTGTCAAGACTCCTTAGCTCAAATCCAAAGCTGCCTCCAATAGCCCATCTTGTAACATGTTTGTTGTTTCTGATACTGATAATAACATTCCTTTGGTTTTGCTTAGACAAGACATAGCTCATGCCCCCAACATGGATGTGATAGCAAACTTCTTGCTTTTGCAAGGCCAGAGCTTAGTCAACATCTATATAGATTTTGAACAAATTTTTTCATTATGATTTTTATTATAGAATTCTGTTGTATATAATGTACTATATATAAAATATTGAAACATTTTAAAGTTAAAATTTTACCATAAAATAATCCTTCTACTCCTTCTGTGCAAAAATAGCTCCTGCAAACACTGCAAGCATTATATCAGCTCCAAATAATATGAAAATCTTCTAAATATCCAGCAAAATTGCAAGTGCTAATATTTCAACTGCGATAAGGTCTTCTTTGCTTCAAGAATTCTTATATTAGGAATAAGTTTTTCATTAGTGTTAACATAATCATGAATATATTTAATCAGGAATTATTGGTTATAAATATATAATTACTAAAAATGATCAATTATCAAATATACATATATTTCTAGCTTAATGTCAATAACATTGCTACTAATAGAAATACCATATTTATTAATTACAAAAATTTATCAATTATCAAATATATATATTTTCATTGTCAATATTACAGTACCATTAATAGAAATGCTATATTTTAATATTAATTACAATAAAAATAAGTGATCCTTGATAGAATCAATTATAATAATATGTTTTCCTCCAGCCCTTGCTGGAATGTTGATGTTTCCCAGGCTACCATTTCTGCTTCCTTTTCTTACATGATATTCTCTCTAGTAATCATACATAATCCCATTGTTTCAGCCACCACCTAACCATAGCTCTGATCTCTTTCCAGAAATTCAGATTCATCTACCTTGACCTCTTTGAATATGACACAATTGACTCATGGCAACATTCCCAACATGGAACTCAGTTATCCCCCACAATGCTTCCTCCAGTCACCAATGGCAGAAATCCAAGAGTCATCTTCTCCTTTCTCCAAACTCCTGTTCCTGATTGCCATAATTAGTGCCAATGCTCTTATGCAACCTTGGATTCTGAATCAGTCTTCAGATCACCATATCCTAGCCTCTCTCACACAAGCATCCACAGAGCCCAGAACTGGCTAATGTGCAAATATGACCTCATGACTCTCTCATTCGAGATTTTGCAGTTGAAACAACTAAAGACTGATCTGCTTACAGAACTGCCCCTCTTAGGACTCTCCATACCTAATTTCTGCCACCCTATGTACCCCCAACTCCTGTGACACCTTCCTTTACAACTTACACTCTAGCATAGCCTATCCAATAAAAGGAAATACAAGTGGTATAGGTAATTTTTAATTTCTGATAGAAACAGTTGAAATAAATTTTCTTAATATATTTTATTAAACCTATCTAAAATATTCTTTTCACCATATAATTAATGTAAAATTATAAATGAACCAGCTTATATTTGTTTTGAATTAAATATTTGAAATCCACTATATTTTTACTTTAAATGCCAATTTGAACTAGCCCATTTCAATTGCTCAATATCCACATGGGACCAGGGGTTACTGGGTAAGAAAGTGTAACTCTGTCACTAACAAATCACTGCACCTCTCCATTTATCCTGTTCTTTTTTTCTAAATTTATGAGATTCAGTTCAGATGGCCCTTCCCAACTTCCAAGCTGTGTCAAGTACAGACTTTCACTGCACTCAGGTTTGTGTATACCACCATCATAGGACCTCCCAGAACATGATGAATTCATCCATCTACATTTCTGTCTCCAACACTAAAGTTCAAGTTTCTCCAGAACAAAATCACACTAGAGCAAAATCACACAGAACAAAATCATGCATTTCTATACCCCAGGCATCTTACAAACTCTTGTGCATAGTGCAGAAAAATAATTCTTTGTTAAATATAATAGATTCAGAGTAGCACGTGCACCACTGAAATCAGAGTTCTAAGTTTAACATTTGGATTCCTGAGTGAATGTTGAATAAAAAAATGCATTTTAAACATACACAGTCCTTTTATAGGTTCTCTTTCAATGGAGAGCCTACATATATAAATATATGTGTAACACATACACATAAACATTTATTATACATAACATATTTAAAAGCTATAGTTACAGCTTGAGTAAAATAAATGTAAATTGGGGAATATAACAGTTTAGACATGACTTAGTTATTTTACAAATTGGTAGAAAATAGGTGAAGGAGTTTAAGTGATAAATATGAATTTAAAAACTAATTAACAGAGAAGAGAACCATAGCTATGTGCCAAGGTTCCTATAGCTTTAGTTACATTATTCCGCTTCTGTGCTTTTGTCAACTATATATGTTAATCAAGTAACATTTGTAATTAAGATCCACTTAAAAATTAGAGAAAACCTGTGCTACTGAGAACCTTTTTGTTGTTGTTCTTACGTTACTGTCAATCCCTTCAAGATGGTCTGGCAGAGAACGTGTTCTCTTATTTATTTGCTCATTTGTCTATTTATTTGTCATTTATTTATTTTTAATGTGCTTTTATTGGTACATTATCGTCTCATATCATAATGTAAATCATGTTGTCATTGACTAGATGGATCCTCCTAGAGTACGAGGCCAAATGACTAGTTCTAAACAATGAAACACACGTGAAAGTGCCATATGTCACTTTTAGGGTGAGACACTTGAGAGCTGATGTGACACCTCTGGGCTTCTCTTCCTTTACTCAGCACCAGGACTGCATGGCACATTCATAGGCTGCAAGGGGCCAGCTATGCGGAGTTAGAAATGGAGGGGTCAGACCCTGTTGCCTCAACTAGCAAGGATAAGAGTAAGACATAAACTTTTGTTGTGCTAAGTGCCTGAGACATTGAGGGTATTATTTCTACTGCAGCAGCTCATGCTTAATTGCCCTGAGGAACACAGATAGCAAACTAAATTATATACATAATGCTGTGCATCTCCAAGTTGAGTACTGTGCCAAGTGTAATTAATGACTCAAGTTACTAAATACAACTCTATTTTAAAATATTTTTCTGCTGCTATTTTTAATCTTAAAATGGCATGCTAAACTATACAGTAAATGTAAGATATTCCAGGCATAAAACTTGATTAAAGTCATAAAACTGTAAATGTAGAAAATATACAGACAGCCCTGAATGCTGAGTCAGGATTCCACATCAATTACTTTTTCTAAAACTGGCAATACCTCCTTGACATCGATATATGTTGTCACGGTCTGAGTGCAGGACCTAGTGCTTTCTTTCCACATGGAAATTTCAATCCAGGAGGAATTCTTCTTGATAAGAGGATCATGGAATTCTAAGTAGGCTTCATCCATCATCCATGAGTAGTATTACTGCAGCACCTTATTTTTGAGACTACAAGAAAGCTTATATTATTGTTAAATGTACCTCTTTTTTTTTTGTGGTACTGGAGATTGAACCCAGGGACATTCTACCTCCAGGCTATGCCCCCAGTCCTATTTTTTATTCTTTATTTTGAAACAGGGTCTCACTAAGTTACGGAGGGCCTAAGTAGCTGAGGCTGGCCTCAAACCTGGATCCTCCTGTCTCGGCCTCCCAAGTACTGGGATTACAAGTGTGCGCCACCATGCCCAGCCTAGATGTACCTCTTTAAATTTCATTATTTGCAAATTATTTCCCCATCTACACATATAGTACAATGTATCCCTAATTAAAAGCCACAGATGTCATTTGGGGAAGGACTAACAATATAATACTTGAATCTCATGATCGTTCACACAGGACATCAGCATAAGACTATACTGGAACATCTAGAAAGAGTTAGAGTTGGTGTCGGTTTTAGAGAAAATAATTTTCACCAGGTAGAGCTGCTCACACCAATAGTAAGTTTGCAAACTGAAAGCATGATTACTTTGTGTATCAGCAAGAAGAGTTTTGGCCAACTCTAGGGTGAATTTTCTGAGTCCAGAAAGTCTGGATTTTAAATTCATACTGAAAAACTTTTAGACATTTAGAATAGATTTTCATAAATGTTTAGACTTTTAAATGTGGTCAAGCTTCTCTAAATAATGGATTGAATTATGCAATTCCCCACTGCTATTACAGAATGTGCAAGACAAGGCTACCTACATCTCCGAAATAATCAAGAATTCTGTATCTTTTGTGTTCCTGTAAGGTACATTTTCTTCCATTAAAAATGTGTAGTTGGTTGGAAAGAACTTCGGTATAATTCACACAACTTGTTTTAGATAGATGACTGGCAGAATACTTGTGCATCATTTAAGGGTTTGACTGAGTACTTGTGAATATGCCATCACAGGCTTTTTTTTTTTCTTCCTTTTTTCTCACAACACACCTGGGATACTTCTAGACTCACTTTATCTTCTATTTTTTTCCTGTCCTGATTTTTATATTAATTTTCTACCTTACTGTATTGTGCGTTTTCCTGCAAGAAACTTCAAACTTTGTGTACCATGGGAGAAACACGGAAAACTGAGTGAAGGGATAAAACAACACATTTGATCCGATCTGTAATTGTATTTAGTCTGTGAAGTACCTCATAAAATCACATTTTCTGGAGCTCGTAGAATTTATAATGGTGTACAGGACCCTGATCAGGGCCCAAGTGCCAAATTAGATAGCAACCAGCCCCAAGGACGTAATGTTCATTTTCTATGGCTGAAGGCTGCTAAGGAAACTGGTAAACAAAACTGCTTAATAAATAGTAGTTACTATGGCGATCTCAACCCACTGCCTCCTAGATACACAGAAGAGACTCTGGAACAGAAGGCCAGGAGGCAAAGCCAGGAGTAGAGAGGGGGTGGAGGCAGCACCCAGAACAAAAAGACGGCAGCCAGAGATGGAATTTCAGTTACATAGAAATATACTACAAGCCTCTACACCATCTTCCTTAGCTAATTCAAGGTGATTCCTCAACCTTCAGCTGGAGGTCAACACCTCAGGGGGGCCTTCCATGACCTCCTATATTAAGATCAATTCCCTCACCAGTACTTCCTCAAACCTGGGACTGTTCTTTTTGTAAAATTCGGGCAATCAGCCAGACAGAAGTGGTGGCACATGGCATTAGGGAGGCTGAGATAGGGATGACATGTTCCAGGCCAGCCTTAGCAACTAAACAAGACCTTCAGCACTTTAGTGAGACCATTTCAAAATTAAATTTTTGTTCACTTCCATACTGGTTTTTATTAAGGTTTGATAGAATTTCAATTCCCTGCTCTTGTTTCTTTGCTAGAGGCCTCATGCAGTTGCTTTTTATATTCCATCTAGAGATTTGAGTTGTAGTCATTGGAAGAGATTAGATTTAGTGGGCTTAATCCATCTTGATTGAACCCAGAAGTCTGTGGGAAAACTTAACATTTTTATGGCTTCATTAACAGTAATTCAGTGTCAAAATTTAAAAAAAATTAAAATTAAAAAGGACTGAGGGCATAATTCAAAGATAGAATGCCCTAGTACCCCTCCCCACAAACACACATTAAAATTAGGTAATCACTCAACAGTATTTATTGAGCACCTTCTCTGTGCCAGGCACTGCTCCAGGTGAATAATGTGAACACAACACAAAATCCTACTCCTTTCCCCAGAGTTCCAATCTCAGTTAATGATCTTACTGTTCACCCGGATGCCCAGAATGTCTCTGGACTCCAGACTCCCATCCCTCCCTCACGCCTCCCATTATTCATTTTGACCTCTGGATTCTCTAATATAGCTTCTCTTCACCCTAATAGACACAGACTAATACTGTCCATCCTTTCCCCCAGGAAATATTCCCATCACCTCTATCTGAATTTTTAGTCTCTAGTACCCACCGTTTGCAACCCAACCGACATTCCTACAATTAGAGCTCCCAGAACGAAAATTGCATCCTAGTGTCTTCTTGTATCAAACCTGTCGAGGTTCCCTGTCCAGCATGTTTGATGACTAGGCATTGGCCTACATTTTCCCTTTAGTCCTCATATCTTCCCATATGTACTCGACACTTCTGTCATACTGAACTGTTTGCAGTTCTACACATACCATTCTACTTTTATATGCTCATCAGTGATACCTACATCTAATATGTATGATACATAAATCTAATAATGTCCCTTACATCTAATATGTATAATTATATATTTCTTGCTTGAAAGGATGAAGAAATGAAGGTATTTGTGCCTTTTACGTTTCTTGGGCTTTCTGTATGAATTGACCTTTATCTACAATTGTCAATGTTCTTGCTACATTTGCATCCTAAATGCCTAGCACATCATGTTTACCTAGGAAATGCTGAATAACATTTTCAGAATAAATGGATACACAAATGATTAATGCACAAATCGTGTAACTTAGCGGAGAATACAAGTCAGAATACGGGTGGATAGAAAGCAATGATTTGCTTCTTCATGAAGAACCCCAAAAGCATTTGCTAGTTTCCTTCAGGAACCTGAATTACGCAGGTTTTAGAGGTAAAATCAGAATGAATTAGCACAGTTGATATTGACTGAGGTAGCATAAAGGTAGTACCATGTAATGAAAACAGAATTGCCCTGGGAGTCAAAGAACCTGAAGTAAATTCTAGTACTGGCTCTAATTAGATGTGTGGCCTGGATCCAGCTGTATCTAAAGTCCACCCACTCCATGGACCTCCTGTTAAAGTAAGCAACTAAAATCCATCCCTCCTTTAATTGGGTTTCTGACTCCTAAAACTAATCACTTCTTGAAATTATCACCTTTTGTGCTTATATGATTGTGGGGGTAAGCCCCTAAATACCATAGATAGAGTGTGTGTGTGTTGTAATTATACATCATAATGAGATTTAAAGTCATGCAAATGTACATGCACATATCACTTGCTGTATTTCCCTCTCGTCTCCCCTTCCCCACTGCACTATACAATTGTATAGGGCTCAATTGTATCCTTAAATGGAACTCAAAAGTGTTGAAACTTGATGGAACTAAATTTTACATCACCCGAGAAGACCTTGAACCTATCCCTATTCTGTTTAGGGTTCTCAGCAGGCACTTGAAGAAATGAAGCTAATGTTTATCATGCTTCGAGATCTCCAGAAGATGGAATAGTTAATAGATGCGTGAGGCAAGATTCAATGTTTAATAAGTTAGACAAGAAGGCTCATAGAGAGGCATATGTCTCTGAAATGACCCTGGCCCTCAGTTTTGCCCCAAATACAGAAATTTTACCTAGCTTAGGAAATGAGATTCTTGCTGTTTTTCTTTTGGGGTCTTATATTTGAAAATGAAGTTTCTTGTCTATGTGCATATTTTTATTCTACTTTGTGGATAGGGTATTATTTCTTAATTGTAACTGTTCTTGCAGTTATATGGGAAAGTTGCCCATTTGTGATTAATTAGCTTTTTGATTATTGTGTGTTTAAGAGCCTTGAGGCCTTTAGGCATGTACACCTGAAAATTAAAATTTATTAACATTAACAAAATGAAATCATTGCTTTCAAAATGATTTTATGTAACTGCATGATTTATATTTGTCCAGGAAGTTATTTAAAAATAGTGTAATTTATAGGTTATTTCTCACCAGCACAACTGCTTTCATTCTTCTCATTTTCACCTGCAGGGAAACTTCAATATTTCTCAAATCCCTTCTCACATACAGAATCTTTATCTTGGCATCTATGATTCCTTCTTGTTGTTGTTTCTCTCTCTCTCTACCCTCCTTGTATTTGCTGGTCTGATAAAAGTCTGACCAATTTGAAGTGGGGATGCAGGTCACTTAAACCTGGCTGTTTGTTTTCCTGCTGTGTCACTAGTGAGGGGGCCATAATCCCTGCTGTGCTCAGGAAACAGTTCTGGCCCTCTATAGTGCTGATGAGAGAAATGAAGGAGAATTCATAATAGATTCCAGACCCAATGGTACCTCCAAATCTGTAAGAAAGCCAGGCATGGTAATACATGCCCATAATCCCAGAATTTGGGAGGCTGAGACAGGAAAATCACAGGTTTAAAGCCAGCTTCAGCAACTTAGCAAGACTCAGCAACTTAGTGAGACCCTGTTTTAAAATAAAAAATGAAAAGGGCTGGGGGTATGGTTCAGCGGTAGAATGTGCCCTGGGCTCAATCGTCAGTACCAGAAAAACAAAACAAAACAAAAGCCCCAGACACAGACACTTACCCAGCCATTAATAAATAGTGGCTCATCTCTCATCTGTCTAATTTTTGAGAGCTGGCCTCCTCTTGCAGTGAATCCAGTAAAGGACAAGAGGATGGTGGTAAAGCTTGGAACAATTCTTGGAATTCATTCTACTACACAGGTGGTGAAGCTTCACACTTGATTCTCCATTCACACATTCATTTGTTCATTCAGCAAATGCTGATGAGTGTGCTAGGCATAGGGATTACAAAGATAAAGGAGTCACGGGTTTTGCACTCAGCTCAAAGTCCCTGGCCACTCAACAGAATATTAAGTGCCCATGATGTGCAAGGCCACAGACAAATTGCTTTGAGGAACATAGGGAATGCAAAGACTAGGAGGAAGATAGACCATGCTTTAGCAAAGGAAAGTGTTCTTTGAGGTCTAAAGGGGGAGAAATTACTCCAGCTACACAGCTCTGACAGAATTCCTGGAAGCTAGGCAAGATGGTATCCCCCAGGGAGAAGGTAAAGGAACCAAGTAGAATCTCTACTAAGTGGCTACCAAACTCATCAGCTATCTCTGAAGGCAGAATGATAATGTTTCACTCTATAAAAAGCCATTAATGGCTGAGTTAAAAATTGTGTCAGTTATGGTGGTGCACACCTGTATTCTTAATATTTGGGGGGCTGAGATAGGAGGATCAAAGGTTTGAGGCAAGTCTCAGCAACTTAGTGCAGCCCTCAGCAACTTAAACTCTATTTAAAAATTAAAAATAAGCCGGGCATGGTGGTGCACGCTTGTAATCCCAGCATTTGGGAGGATGAGACCAGAGGATACAGGTTGGAGGCCAGTCTCAGCTACCTTGTAAGGCCCTCCACAACTTAGGGAGACCCTGTTTCAAAATAAAGAATAAAAAATAGGGCTGGGGGTATAGCTTGGAGGTAGAATGCCCCTGAATTCAATCCCCAGTACAGCAAAAAATAAATAAATAAATAAATAAATAAATAAATAAATAAATAAATAAAATAGGGCTAAAGGTGTAGCTCGGAGGTAGCATGCCTCTAGGCTCAATCCCTGTACCAATGAGGGGAAAAAAAAACCAAACATGTTTGTGATAAGAGGCAAAAAAAAGTAAAGGAGCAGTGGGTACTGCAGAAATTCAATGCCATGATCTATAGGCAGGTTGGCCAGGTTGCTAGGGAACCACCCCGCCATGGTATAGAGAAAGGCAGATGACCTCTTCTGTGTCATTCGTTAGGGAAAATGAATCCTTAAGAAGAAGAATCTGAATCCATCACACAATTCCTTAAGAAACAAAAGTTACCAGAAGGTTGCTTAGATGCACAAGAGGATTGCCATTTAAAGAGAGACCTACTAAAAAATTTCAAGATGATATTAATCTGTTTACCAAAGATAAAAATTCTATCTAATATAAAGATCAGGAGGAAAAAACTCTGTATTGATGTTTAAGTCAGATATTATTTAACCTCAGTACTACTTTCTAAATATGTACGCCTGTATCATTTATCTTTGAATATTTTATTCCACTGTCTGCTGTTTCTTTAACATGTTTAAAAACATATATGATGGCTTTGGAAAAAAAGAAAAGCAAAATCCAAAAAGCAAAAGCAATCCAAAGAGAGAAAACTAAAATGCTAGCCTTTTCCTCCCCTGTAGAAATCTTGTGATTACTACCCCTTCTTTCCATATATCCACGATGACAGTCTCTTCAGTCCAACACTGGCAGGCCTTACCAGATGTAAAGCTAAAATTAGCACTGTGCAGGGCTCCATGTTAAATTAGAATATTATGCTAAGTGAGACCAACCAGTCTCAGAAAGTCAAGAATCACATGCTTTCATTCATAAATGGAAACAAAAGGGACATCACATAAATGAGTGAGGACAGAGACCAGTAGAAGAGTGGAAGGGGATTAGGAAAGGATGGTGAGGAGGGGCAAAAGAATTGGGGAAGGAAACTGTTCAAATATTACTATAACCATATACAAGGTATCTCTACCAATCTCACTAACAAATATGGGGAGAGTGGAGGAGGAAGTGGAGTGGGATCCAGGGGAACACACATCAAGGGCTGTGTGCAAGTATTCTGTATCAATTTGAACCTTAGTACAATGTACAATTACAATACACCAATAAAAGTATTTGGAAAAAAAAAAGAAAGAAAACAAAATTGGGAGAGACAAACAAAAGAAAAACAAGTCAGAAATATGTGTATATAAAAACACATAGAGGAGTATACATACACCATGTGTTGTGTTGGTATATAAAGATGGTATATTGTGAAAAATGCTCTCCTCAGTAACCTTTTTGTTTGTTTTGTTGTTCTTGTTGTTATTTTTTAATGGTGCACTCCAGCAAGCACCGCAAGAAAAAGCTACCCCTTTTCTCAAGAGACCATGGTCCTGTCTACATCCATGGCTCTCCTGCATCAGCCTCCAGCTTGACTCATCTCCAGTCTGTTTTTCACTCACTCTCTGCACCCTGAAAAGGTAAGTGACTCAGAAGGGATTGGGACTTCTTGCCTTATCCATATGGTCCCATTTCCCCTGCACTGGCACCCTTCCAGTCTGTCCCTCATTTTCTGAGTTGCAGGGCAGTTGTGAAACCCTGGCCCAATTGTGTTCTACCATGAGCAGCTCATCTCTGCAATGTGCTTGCAGAGGTCCTCTGTGAGATATTCCTGAGCTGCATAATGTACGCAAGGAGCCATTTATCAGACAGAGGTCCAGCTGGAGCTCTGGTGAGGGAGGCATCTTGGAGGCCCACAATAACCAAGGTTGGCACAGCTGGACCTCCACATTAACCAAGGTTGGTGAAGCTGGACCTGGGCAATGCTCCATGTTTACCAGCTCTATAAGAAAATGTTCATTTTCATTTCGGTTGGATGAAATGAAATCCTGGTTGCAAAGTTACCACTCTATACCTAATACTCACTTCCATTATTTGAAGCTAAAAATGCTTTTCCACCCCTTTATCATGGTTGGCAAACCATGGGCCCTGGGTCAAGTGTGACCATGCCCACTTGTGTTAGAATTGTCCATGGTACTTTCAGGCTGCAATGGCAGAGCTGAGTAGTGACAGTCTCCAGAAGGAGACTGGCCGACACAATGAAAACACTTACTACGGGGTCCTTTACAGAAAATGTTAGCTCATTTCTGCCTTATATTTATCACTAAATGCTGTTGCTTTTTCCTCCAAAAAGCCCCTCAAGTTCTCCATGCACCCTCGGTACCAATGATAACAGGATCATTCAAAGCTCTCCAGCTCACTGAGAGGGCATTCCCTGGTCCCATCCATTTTACTGCCTGGCTGCTGTCCTGGCTGCACTCACAGAATCCTCTCAAGCTGGGCCTGTGAATTCGCATACTTTTAGTTGGTTCTCATCCTGGTCCCTGCCCTCACCTACCTGGTGCTCTTGCTGCTGCTCTACTCAGACCCCGAGTTTCCTCCACTGTCCTGCCTCCTGCTTTGCTTCTATCTACTCCCAGACCCAGCCTAGCCTAGCTCCCATTTCCTCCAAGGGATCTCCTCCTGTCATTCCACAGATTCCCTATTGGCCTCTCCACCTTCTGCCCTTTAGTTAAGTCTCTGATGCCAAGTGTTGAGTCACTCACTCATCAGTCTTACTGGGAATTGAATCGAGGGGTCTTCTACTTCTAAGCTATACCCCAGCCCTATTTTGTTTGGAAACTGTGTCTTGCTAAGGCCTTGCTGAAGGCCTTGCTAAGTTGCTGAAACTGGCCTCTAACCTGCAATCCTCCTGTCTCAGCCTCCAAAGTACTGGGATTACAGGTGTGTGCCACCATCCTGGGCATCATCAGTCATTCTTGCTAGATTATCTGCTCATCTTATACATAAGAGTGACAAAAGATAAATTAAGACTAAGACTACAAGAGAGATTCTGCTGAGAATTCATTTCCCAAATGATCCCTTCTTAGATGTGGTTTCCAGGACTACATTAGATCTCAGCATGTGGACCACCTACTCTCCAGGCAAAAGTTCCGTCTCAGTATACATGTTTAAGATATTTTACATTTTTGCCTTTTTTCTCCTTGGATAATCAATGTCTCCCAATTTTATATATATAATATATATTAGAGTGAATATGTGATATATATTAGAATATGTGATATATATTAGAGTGGTAGGTAATTAGAGAAACTAAAAAAGTAACTGACTCAAACAAATGCCCTGTGTTAATGAAAGCTAATAATTTTATTTTCATATTTGCATATGGAATCTCCTCCTCATCACTTGCTTACCAGACTCTCTAAACTTGAGAAGAAAAAGGAAACTCTTTTCTATCTGGACATATGTTCTGGCCCCAGACACCCATTTGTACAGTCAGGTCTTTACCAGACTGAACATTTATAAATAAACCTCTGTACTTCGAACAAAATAACAAGACCTTGCTATAAAGTCCCTAAGATAGAAAGGCTGGGAATTTTTCTACCCTGCTTTCTGCTTTTCCTTTGTTCCTTTGCTATTTCTTTGGTCTTCTCGCCATGCGCCATCATAAATACCAGCCTTACCTCCGGAGTCTGACCTCCCTTCCAGGAAGTCACCGACTGTTGGGCCAGGCCACTGAAAAATGAGCGTCATTTAGAAATTAAGCTCAAGTTACAATCTCTACCTCTCTGGAAAGTTATTATCATTGACAAGTAATATTTCTGCCTCCCCTTTTTATTCTCTTAAAACCATCATGAATCCCAGCCTTCAACCCCAGCCTGCCAATTACTCTTGTCCAGAACTTTCACTTTTAGCTGGTTTTTTAAACATAAAGTGTTAAAAATTGATAGCTGAAAGGATACAAAAAAAGAATATGTTTCAAACTTATTGTTTAGCCTTAAGAAATCAAGAAGTGCTAAACATCAAACTTTTTAAAAAAGCTTCCTATTTATGAACAAGTACAAACTATGTAGGATATGATACCTCAAACCCCAATGGGCAGTATGCATAAATATTTAAGTTGTGTACCCAGTTCCTAAGTAAATGTTAGCCCTCATGACGACAGGTAACAATGGGAAAGCTGATCCAGCATGGCAGAGGTAAGTAACTATTGTCAAGCACACTGCTAATGTGTTAGGAGCCATCCAATTTTTGCTGCCACATTCTGAAACCTCTGTCTTTGAAAGGCTGTGAGCACTGTATTCACAGAGAAGGCAGGTGGCAAAAAAGGGTTGGAGAGGTTAGGTGTTTGTGTGAATCACTTTTTAGAAAGATCAGAAAATCCAGACAGCAGTGTGCATGCACTCAAATGTACAAAACTGGGGGAAAAAAGTCTTTCTGTGTTGGAAAATCAAAGCCATTTACAGTACACACACATCCAAGAAAAAGGCAGTCTTTAAATATATAGTTAGCCTCTTAGCCTCTCCCTGTGGAAAATTCTGAAAACACTGAAGATTTGCTGTTATAGTTAGATTTCCCCTGCTATCATATTGTTGGTGAACTTTCAGAACGACTTTTCAGCTAGCTGTTTTCAGGAATGCCTAAATGATGAACTGCTGAAAGCACCTGACTTCTCAACCAGTAGCCAGGCCTATTAGCTAAATCTGCTGTCCTACCAAAGCTGATCCTTGCCAGGTACTAACATAAAAATGCTAGTCTTCAGCAGGCAGATACAGAAGGGGAAATCTTAGGCAGTAGTGAGAGATGACAGTGATGAACTAGGGAAGTATATTTTCTGGTCCTAAGGAAAAACATAGAGGAAGAGATGGCAGAACAGTAAACAGAAATCAGTGGTTGTTAGGATGGTTAGCATAGTGAGAACTGGCGGGATTGGCTGCCGCCAAACCCACTCATACCAATACTATATCTGTCTATCTCAAGGTTGCATGCATTTGATCAACAGTGGAGCACTTTCCAATCTTGAGGGCCAAGATTCATGTATCAGGATGGACTTATAGTGGACCTCCTGTTTTCTGCTGGCCTTGTGTCTCCATCTATAGAGATAGGAAGAATAAGTTACAGATTGGCCCATATTTCTTCATGAGGTGGAAGTGACCAATGAAAACACCTCAAACAATGGGAATCTGTTTTTTTTTTTTCTTTTTCCCCTATGCTCTCCACCTCAAACAGATGTGAGACTATGATTTTTATGCAGACCCTACCATACTCTTGGGTGGGCAGAAGAGGAGGGTAGAGTTGTGGGAAGGAAGAAATAATAGACTTTCTGGATGGAGATTTAAAGTCATGTGGTCCAATCAATTTAAGAGCAATGAGCTGGGTGTGGTGGTGCACGCTTCTAATCCTAGTACTTGAAAGGCTGAGACAGGAGGATTGCAGGTTCAAGGATAGCCTCAGCAACTTAGGGAGATCTTCAGCAAGTTGAGGAAACCCTGCTTAAAAATAAAAAATAAAAATGGCTGGGAGTAAGGCTCAGAGATAGAACACTCCTGGTCTCAGCCCCCAGTACTCCCCTTCACAAAAAAGGGTACTAATTCTTCAATAGATTTACATAGTCCTTTGGTGTTCTTGGATACCAAGCTGAGGTACTTGAAGTATTACTCCAAGCTTTGTGGTTTAGATAATAAAATGCCAGTGGTCAAACTCATTTAAACATACTCACCTATTGATTTGGTCTTTCTAGCCACCTTAGCCCCCTTTTTTTTTTTTTTTTTTTTTTTTTTTAAATAAGGGAAGCCCAGTTTTCATTGGGTGAACTAACTTTATGTTTGTTAAACAGTATGCCCTCCCCCCCCTTTCCTACTTCCACTTTCCTCAAAAAGCTCAAAAAGAACCAGACCAAAGGAATCTTTTCTCTCTCAGGGATTTGGATCTTGAATGAAATGTCCTAGTCACTGCAGTGGCGCCACCTAGAAGTGGCTGTTCTAGATAACAGAGATACACTGGTTCTCATTCTCTTTGAGGCCCAATGTCTCCACTCTTAGACCAGTTCTGTGAATTACTAGGTGTTCCTTTAATCTACTCCCTCCCTTGTTTCCACTGTAAGTTTGCCAAATTTGGTTTCCAAGGCTTACAACTAACATGACTTGATTCTAAACTCAGGTCTGACCCCAGAGTCTTTCCCTTCACCATGGCAGCCTGGTAGATTCCATAGTCACTGTCGTGCCAGATAGGCCTGCACCTTGCCTTGCTCAGATGGGAAAACTCTGGAAGAACATGGCACAGATCTCTCCTCCACAAACCTCCATCGGAGGCACCTATAATTGCCCCACTCTCTTCTGGTCCATCTGGCCTTGATTCCCTTAGGTTATCTAGGAGAGACATTTTCTTCCTTTTCAAGTTGAATTTAGACTACTGCTTCAAATGCATCTCAGGCATCTACTAGCAGCCTCAAGAAAAGCAGCATTTCTGTGAATATTCCCCCCAGCCTCTGCATCTGCCCTTTTCTCAAGATGCTAAAGCAAATGCAATACCAGAGTTACCAGAAATTCTCACTAGAATTTCCAAGTACCAGACTTTCCAAGCTAGAGAAAAATAAAGTTTCCTGTGGAGGGTGGGAGCATAACTGAATAATAGAGAATTGGATCAGATACTGGACAAGCTTTTTAAACGATGTCAGGTGGCAAAACTGCTGATGCAAAGGCCCATGTAAAAATTATATCTTCATAAAACAACACATTTGCAAAGGACACTGGCCCAAGAACTGCTACATCAGCTTGGTACAATTGGCATTTGCTTTTGCCAAAAGTTTGGCTGCCCCTTATATTAATTTATGGAGAGAAAAGGCACTGAAAATGAAGCAATCACACAGGGGAAGTTAAAAACCAACACAAAGGAACAGGAAATGTAGGCCATCACTAGACACAAAGTTTAAGTAGTTAGTGACTACTATTTGAGTCAGATTCAGTTTTAAAAAGTAAAAGAGCAACATATGATCTCATCAAAGATATTCTGGCACATGAAACTGGATAAATGCCTTTGTACCCGTTTTCTATTTCAGCATGCAACGATATTAACAAGCCAAAAGGAAGAAAACTGGGAGAAAATGATCCCAAAGTTTAAACTACAGCAAACAGAGAGGACTCTATGGGGGAACTTCAGAGAACTCTGAATTTTCTAAATGGATAGAATGAAGAGCAACAATCATTAGTTATCAGTCCATTAACTCACCCATCTCATGGTGAGCATGTTGAGGCCCAAAGTAATAAAATGAGTGTTACCAAGGTAACAGACCCAATTTTTAGTACATCTAAGATCGGAAATTAAGCCTCTGACATCATCTGTACCATTCTTTGCTTCTCATTGGATTGCACTCATTTACTCTTATTCTTGGGCTAAAGGACACTAACGCCCAATCTTCATCCATGAAGATGTGACTGGGCCTCTCTATTAACACAGCCAAGGAAATGCCACTGTCCATTTTGCTTTGATTCTTTCTACTCCCAAGATTCTCACTCTGACAAAAGGATGTGCTCCAATCTCATAGGTTCCTTGGGTACACTTTGGCCAAACTAAGATAGAGAACTGCCACACATTCTTTTTATTTTTTATACACACATTCTTAATCTATGCATGCCTTATCCAAGACTCCTTTAATAAAGAAACAGGCACTATTTGCTTCAATAGAAAGGCAACAGCCATTATGTCAATTTCTAGCATCCTAGTTCATTTAGGTTGCAGGTTCTCAACTTAATTGAGGCACACCTCTTCTTAACTCAGCAACCCTGACCTTCTCTTCATGCTGCTATCCTGCTGTGAAGTGATGGGATTTGAAAAGTGACTAAATCCTAGTGTTAAAGTGATAGCTGTTTTTATGAGGTTTGGATGAGTTACTCATAGGCAAGATAAAGCCAACTCTACTCTTTTTTTTTCTTTAATTTATTTATTTTTTTTCTGCAGTACTGGGGATTGAACTCAGGGGCATTCTACCTCCAAGCTATAACCTCCAGCCCTATTTTTTATTCTTTATTTTGAAACAGGGTCTCACTAAGTTGCAGAGTGCCTCACTAGATAGCTGAGGCTGCCTACGAACCCAGATCCTCCAGTCTCAGCCTCCCAAATGCTGGGATTACAAGCGTGTGCCACCATGCCTGGCACCAACTCTACTCTTTACAGAAACTAAAACTAAAAAATAGTAATGATAAATAAGTGGATCCTAAATCTGATTTAACATTTCTACTTAGCCAACATTTACTGAGGACCTGGTGCATGTAGTCACTCTGATGGCATTAGCGAAAGCAATGAACAGATACCTCCCACAAACAACCTAAAATCTATAGGAGAAACATAGAAGTAAGAAGAGCTAAAGAACTTCTGCTTTACAATGAGAAAAATAAACTCCACCAGACTTAGTGTTTTCAAATAGTTAACTTGGCAAATCTCATTCACCTTGGTATTTATTTTTTCCTGCTCACAGTTCTGAACAATGACTCTAAAAAACACAACAACCAAAGGCCTGGTGACAAAGACAAGAAAGGGGAAGAAAAAAGAACCTAAAGTTTCTTTCCCCAAGATTCTAAAATAATCTAGAATTGACTATTTTATCTTCAGAGGAAGCAGTGTTTCCAATTTAGAACTCTGAAATATCAAAAAAATTAATCATTTTCTATTTTTTAAAATTTGTCCTAGATTTTATAGTGAAAGTACAAGTAACATCAAATTGCTAACTTAACAAATATGAAAGTTCTACACATCCTCAGAGTGACCCTCTGTCCTCCAGAGTCCCCAACACAAGTAGCAAAATCAGAGCTGTTTGGAAGTGATATTCATCCTTCTCACAACTGGCTCTTGAGCTGTATAATTAGCTACTATAGCTAAATTATAGCAGTCTGGGGAAAGAAGGCTGGAAACTATTTGTTTATTCACGATGAATGATAATGTAAAACACTTAATTGCCTTAAGATGCTCCCAGCTCCTGTTACAATGAAAGGTTAATGAATTACTAAATTAGGATAGGGGAGAATGAATTCAGAATTTACATTCTTAAAACCGACATTGTTGAAAACCCTACTTGAAATGAAACTGTGAATGATAAAATAACCCACATCTTTAGCTATCAATCAGAACAACATTGAGGAGAACATTTGATACATATTTAGGGAACTGTAAGGAGTTGAAATGATACTCCCAGCATTTATTATCCAAGTTAACACCATTTTTGTATTTGTTTGTAACCACAATAGTTATTTCAGTCAGCATTTTCATTGCTGTGACCCAAAAACACCTGCCCACACAATTTAGATGAAGGGATTTTTATTTGTTCACAATTTTGGAGATTTCCAGAGTATAATCCATATTAGACAGGGTGTATGGAGCTCAGGACGTTATGAGAGGTAGAGAGAGGGAGAGAGCAAGTGCTCTGCTCTCATATCATGGAAGCCAGAAGCAACAGAGAGAGAACAAGCAAGGGGATTCAAGGACCCAAGGACAGTCCCCAAACCCACACACACCCTACGGCACCAACCACCTCCAGCCACACTCTATCTGCCTAGGTTACCACCCAGGAAATCCATTGCAATGGCTTTATTCACTAAGATTACAACCCTCATGACTTAATTATACCGTGTGTGTGTGTGTGTGTGTGTGTGTGTGTGTGTGTGTGTGTGTGTGTGTATGAGAGGTGCTGCAAATTGAACCCTGGGGCATTCTACCTCCAATCTATACCCCTAGTTCAGTCCTATTTAATTTTTTTTTTTTGAAACAGAGTCTTGCTAGGTTACCGAGAGTCTCACTAAATTGCTGAGGCTGACTTTGGTCTTAGAATCCTCCTATTTCAGCCTCCCAAGTACTGGGATTACAAGCATGAGCTACCAAGCCCAGCTTGTATCAAGTCTTAACATTAACATGAACTCTTCTGGAGACTCTTTATATCCAACCATAACAATAGTTAATACAGGCTTTTCCTAGAAGGTGTGGAATGAGGTTTGGTGAAATATTTTGATTTCTATTATTAAAGAAATAAACACGCAATGTTCGTTTTGCTCATTTTTCTGACATTTTTGTCCATGGCAACCAATCATTTCCATTACTGTTCAGCTTGTCATTCACCCCACATCAAAAGGCCTGGCAAAAAGATTCACTCTTTTAGAACTCAGCAGAGTTGCAGCCCTGTGGGGTCTTGCCTCATCCCAACACTGATGTCCTTTTCTACATGGAATTATTTCTCTGGGACTCTAAGAACAAGCATTAAATTCAAACTCCATTTTTCCTTATGTGGAAACATATCAAATAACACTACTACTTTTATATTATACTAATCTCCAGACTTACTACTATATGTTATACAACAATAATGCCACCATTCTTATAAATAGGGATTTGGAATCCTGGAAATCTTGGCACACAAGATTTCATTTAAGTCTTAGTGCTGTCCTATAAAGAGGTGATTCTTGGTCTTATTTTTCCACTGAATGCTATTCACCGTGACAGCATCAGAGCTTATTCATCCCTTGTTATGAGCTAAATTGTGCCCCCCTCTTAAAACTCATATATGAAAGGCCTAACCCTGCAGTACCTCAAAATGTAATTGTACCAGGAGATAAGGCCTTTAAACAAATAATTAAAGTGAGATTAGTAGGGTGGGCCCTAATCCCACCTGACTGATGTTCTTATAGGAATAAATTATATGGCCAAATAATTGGGAAGAAAGCAGAAGACTTAGTTGGGGAGTGGGGAAACAGGGGATCTGTGTGGTAGACCAGGTCCTCGTAATCGGGTATGATGTGTGTGTGTGTGTGTGTGTGTGTGTGTGTGTGTGTGTGTGTGTGGTACTGGGAATGGAACTCAGGGGCATTCTACCTCGGAGCTAAACCCCTAGCCCTAGTTTTATTCTTTATTTTGAAACAGGGCCTCACTAAGTTGTGGAGGGCCTAAGTAGCTGAGGCTGGCTGCGAACTTGTGATCCTTATGTCTCAGCCTCCCAAGTACTAGGATTACAAGCATGTACCACCACGCCCGGCTCTTGGGTGTGATTTTAATGAGGCAGGTTTTCTGTCACATGTAGACACAGAAGGGTTGGTTGGTTGCTTGGGCAGGAACTTGCAATGCTGCAACATTTCAATAGGATTGCCGTCTAGTCCAATTTCTCAGTCCAGCACTTCAGGCAGCCAGTCAATTAGGGTTGATACATGTATTATAACCTATTTATTATTCCTGAGTAGAGCATAAGAATTTAAGTAAAAATCTTGTAGATTCCAAATTGTTCAATTATGGTCCCTGTTGTTGATGATTTAAACTGGGAAGATAATCAGTGTGGATAAAGTCGATTCTGAGCCATAGGAACTCCAATAGTACTGGGTTAATGTTGAATAAATTTAACTGATGATCTTCTGACCCAAATAAAAGAGCAAAGTTGGAGGAGACAACCCAAAGACTTAAGAATTTATGTTCAATTTGGAACTCTTTACCCTGAATAGCACACTTCTGTCTTCTCTGCTTACCTCCCAATTCTTTTTTTTTTGCACTTTTCCTGTTTCTATTAGACTAGACCCCAGAAGCATCAGTAGAACAGAGGTGGCGTTTCCATTTCCAATTCACTTTTAATTATAGAAAACAGCTGGCAAAATATCAAAGCCCCATGTACAATTTCTTCTGGTTCCACTGGGAGGACAGGAACCACCAAGGGGAAAAAATAACAGAGAAAAACAATAAACTTTGAAAATTATGACAATGCAGAAAAGATGAAACAAAGGCAGAGAGCAATGACAAATTTACATCTTCCAGCTGGTTCTGGACCTTGGTTCAAAAGCAAAAAATGTGTATTCTAATTTAAGGTGGCTGTAACTTTCACTGAGTTTAACCTGAGTCACATTGTTGACCTCTGCAGTTTCTATAGTTGGAAAGGGTTTTATTATTTAAGCGGGTAAGAAAACGAAGGCGATGAGAGGTAGGGAGGGAAAACAACAGAGCTCTCCACTCTGACTGACCTTCATCACCCAGAATGCACAATCTCACGCAGCTAGTCATTTTAGGGAGTATGTTCTGAAGAGAAGAGCAATTACCCTCTTCGATGGGCCAACATGTACATTTGTTTAAAGGGGTTAAAAAAAATGAGATTAATCTGAACTATTAGGAACGTTGCAATAGGGTTATTTTCCATTGCTTTTCCTTATATAGATTTCTGTTAAATTTTAGACTGTTAGGACACCTTGAACTAGCTCTAGGAGAAAAGAAGGAAAGGAACAAAGCCTCTGTGTATGCACTGCGTTTGAAATGTCATTCACCAAATGTTATGGTTTGAATCTGGAATGTCTGCTAGAAGCTAATGTGTTAGGCAATGCAGCAAAATTCAGAAGTGAAATGAGCAGATGATGGTGAGGGCTCTGACCTCATCACTGGATAAATCCATTGGATGGATTAATAATTTGAATGTATTTACTGGAAGGGGGTAAAAACTGTAGACAGGTCAGGCATGGCTAGAGGACATAGGTCACTAAGATTGTGGGCCTGGGGTCCATATTTACACCTGGCACATCTTTCTGCTATGACGTTTCTGCTTGGAGCTGGCTGGCTATGGACTGAATCCTCTGGAACTATGAGCCCAAATAATTATTTCCTCCTCTAAGTTGTTCTTGTCAGGTATTTTGATTACAGCTACAATACACTGACAAATATACCAAACATGTAAATTCATGCAAGCAATAAGGAAATTAAGATACAAAAAAGATAAAGAAGAACAAAATGTGAAAAGACCCAAAGTAGGAAAGATGGGGAATGAAAAGAGAGAAGAGGATTAGCAGGCATGCCACTAGTGATAGTAGTTACCCAACCATTGGGAGACTGCCATTCCCAAATATGTAAAGGAAGTCTCTGCAGTGCAACCGAAGACACCTAAATACAGCAGTTAGTGCTAAGAAGTGAGGCAACACAATACACTAGACAACACAGACCTGGAGTTAAGTCCCACGGCTATGTAACCTCAGCAGGCTTCTTGAATTTTATAAGCATCATTTGTCAAATTCAGAATGGAGAACTGTTTGATTGCCAAGCTTTCTTCTTTGTCTTAAAAGCATTATGGTAACATTTAACCTATTGCAAACACTAATCACTAATTACTTCAGCTTTGAGCATACACCCTTCCTCATGAAGGCCACCCGAAACTGCAGAAAAAGAAAAAAAGAGAAACATAAAACAAGAACTGGAGATAAACAAGCAATGCAAGAGGTATTGAAATACGTTCAACCAATAGTGCCTCAAGATGAACTGTTTGACTGGAATTCTAATAATGCTCCCACGGCAGGCATTCAGATCACTCTTACTGTCATTTTATCAGATGACACCAGCCAAACTATCTTCAAATTGAAGTAGACTTCCCACAATATAGAGGGGTATGTAATTAACAAAACAGACAAGATAAATGCAAACAGATATAAAATATTTGCATGATACTTTATACTTCATAAAGTAATTTAACTGTAATTACATCCTGAATGAGTTATTAAAATTGTTAGAATGACTTCCTAAATGTTTGTGAGCATCTACTATGTAAGAGATCTTCATTCTGTGCACTTTTTGTGCATGGTTTCTTTTAATTTTAAAAACAACTCTGTGAAGAACTAATATTATTGTCTTCATTTTATAGATGAAAAAACTGAGGCTGAGGCATCTAGTGCTGTGTTCAAGGTTGCAGAGCTGGTTAACAATATAGTTAGAAGTCAGACCCTGGTGCTGGTGTGGAGGAAATGTAATGTCCCCTATAAGGACTCTGACATTGACTTTGCACCTCAAAGGTCAAGCTAATGCAAGCTTGATCTAGTCACTCAACAAAAGGCAGTTATTTTATCAAGATCAGATCTTTATCAGATCATCCTTTCAGTAAAAAAATATTTCTTAAATGTTGTTCTCTACTAAGCACTGCACTAAGAGTCATGACAATTCCTATTTTCAAAAATAATAAAATCTACCTGGAGGGATGACAAATGAATGAAAATTAAAAGGAACTACCAATAGTCAAGTAATCAGAGAGCAATATATAATAGTCACTGCATATCTAAGGGGGGGGTACATCCCAAGATCCTGTGTGGATGACTAAAACCACAGATAGTAGCAAACCCTATATATGCTGTGCTTTTTTCCTATACATACCTATGATAAAGTTTAATTTATGAATCAGGCAAAGTAAGAGATTTAAAAAATAACAAATAACATAGAACTATAATAATCCATTAAAATAAAAGAGATCTTGCCATACTACTCAGAACAGAGAATGATTTAAAACAGAATTATTTGAATCACAGTTGACTGAGGGTAACTGAAAGTAGGGGAACAAAACCCACAGAATCAGAGAAAGACTACTATAGCATAGTAGATGGTTCATTTGTAAATAAGAAACATACAGACTACTGTTCCACAGGAGAAAAGTCCAAAAAGGAATGTGCACATGCCTTTGTAAATCAGAAACCGTATCACAGGAAGACGAGAGGCAAGCATTGGAACCATCAGACAAAGGCACATGTCGAATGCTGAAACCTTTCTAAGTGTGGGCAGCTGGACAGAAGCAAAACCGGGGGAGTCCAACACAGGGCAACCTGGCTACACACACTAAGTAAATTACATAAGCAACAGGTTACAGGGAGATAAAACAAAGTGGTTTAGCAATAGAGAATGTATAAAGTTTAAGTATCTTTTTAGGTTACATTAATCCAGTCTCCAATTATATACCAAAGATACTGAAATAATCAAATAACATAATGATGGGTGTATTTGATAATTACCAAAAAAGAAACAAATGCACTAATGAAGTTAACATAAACAGCCTATGTCAATGCTGACCTAAAGAAAAGAGTAGTAACAAAACTACAATAAGACAATACCAGATACAGTCCTTTCCTTTTAAAGTTGTCAAGTTTTGATTCCAGCAGTAATAGTATTGCACATTATGGATGGCATAGCACACTGAACCTTTTTGTATTTTAGTTATAAAAGATATCTCTGTGTACTGCCTCATCCTGCACACTCTGAAACATTTTCCTTACTCTTACCTTATAGTGAATTTCTACTAGGCCTTCAAAATCCTGCCTGGTGTTACTCTTCCAGGAGCCTTCTCTAGCATTCCCAAGCAGAACTAGCCTGGCATTCCAGGAAGCCACCTCTGTGCTTTGCAGGGACAGTTCTTGCTACAATCAACCCTGCTACACATGCCTCCCCAGCTTCCATGCCTGTTGTCCAACAGGAATCCCTGGACTTTAAGATTCTTATTTCATTTTCATGAAAATAGAGATTGCACATCCACTGCAAAATACTACCCCCCCAAACATCGTAGAAGCTTGTTAAATACTTGTTGAACAGAAAATAACTTAAAATTCATAGAAAATATGACAAATGCTAACAGCAGCGTTTACAGATCAATAACAATGCTTTGCACATAGCAGACACTCAAAAATATTTGATGATATGATTATATTGCTGGTAGGATTTAAAGTCTGTGCTTAAAATTAAGTTGCCATTTTAACAAGAAGAACAGTAAGCAGTAATATATCAATGTTTACATAATACATTTATTTTTGCAAAGCCTATCTTGAACTTATCTCTAGAGTTGGGAAAGTCACGATAGAAACCATCTTATGAAATCATTACAAAATTCCAGTGAGGTGGATGTTATAAAAATTGTGCTGATCTGATTGAATATACCCCAATAGAAATGCTGTGATTTGTACTTAATAATGTACTTAGCTCCATGACATCTGGGAAGTACAAAAAAAGTGGAAGTTATAGGGACTAGTGAAAAAGACAGTAAGATGATGTAAGAAATAAAAATTAGGGATAACTACAAAATAGGAAACTGGTTAAAAAAAATGAACATTGTATATGTATGAAGAATGAAGCAAATACTAGGAGAAAACATAAGGGTAGAGAAGGAATCTTGCAACATGGAAAACTACTGTGGTAACAAATCTCAGTGACTGGCAAGAGATAGGGAGAAACGATTAATCAATGATATGTAAAAGCTTTCAAGTGGTGGCTGGAGGATTGGCATCAATGGTGCACAGTTATAAGAACAATTAAAACACTGCTAAAAATGTCATTGCCAAGCTTATTTAATTCTGAACAGCAACAGTTATGGAGGCTGTGTCTGGTAAGGGTCTTCATCTCTTGTGGAGATAGTGTAACACATTTCCAGTGAAGATAAAATAAAACAAAAATTCCAGGAATGGTGGTACATGCCTGTAATTCCAGTACTTGAGAGGCTAAGACAGGAGGATCACAGATTCAAAGATAGCCTCAGCAATTTAGCAAGGCCCTTAGCAACTTAGTGAGACTGTTTCAAAATAAACAATAAAATTAGGGGCAGGGTGTGTAGCTCAGAGACAAAATGTTCATGGGTTCAATCCCTAGAACCAATAAACAAATGAATAAATAAAGAGCAAAAGCAAAAACTACTCAATTTTTTAAATGGACAAAAGATTTGAACAGAGACCTCCCAAAAGAAGATCTACAAGTGGCTACTAAAACGATAAATATGGGCACAGAATCTCTAGTCCTCAGAGAAATGCAACGTTAAAATACAATGAGATACCTCTACATCTCTGAGATAACTAAAGTTAAAAGAACTCATGACATAAAAGGTTGCCAAGGATGAAGAGAAAGTGAAGATCACTATATTCGTTATCGATTGATATGTAAACAAACTATCTTCAAAACTCAGCAGCTTAAGACAAGAAATATTTTTACACACAAGATTTTGATGGTCAGAATTTCGGGAGCAACTCAGAGATAGATTTGACTCTAAGTCTCTCTTGGTGTTGCAGTCAAGACGTCACCCAAGACTGCAATTGTTTGGAGGTAATAGGTAGGTTGGGAGATTTTCTTCCACACTCACTCATACAGGTGTTAGCAGACAATACCAGTTTTTTCCTTTGCTCTTGCCCAGAGGCCTCAGTTCCTAGTCATGTGGGTTTCTTAATAGCCAATTTCCCCCAAAGCAAATGATTCAAGAGAGAGTAACCAACCAAGATGAAACTTTCAGGATATTTTATAACTTCAATTCAGAGGTAACATACCATTGGTTCTACTGTATGCTACTGATCTCATAAACCAACCCTGATATAATATGGCAGGAGACTATATACAGGTATGAACCCCAGCAAGCAGCTGACTACTACTCTCAGTTGGCTGATGAAAAGAGAGAACACTACAATCATTTTGAAAGACAGCTGACAATATTTTATAAAATGACAAAAAAGAATTAAATTTAGAATATATTAATTTAATTTAGAGAATTAAAGTTAGAATATCATAGTAACACAGCCATGCCCATGTTTATAGCAGCACAATTCACAGCAGCCATGTCATAGAATCAACCTAGGTGTCCATCAACAGATGAATACATAAAAAATATGTGGTATATATACACAATGGAATTTTACTCAGCCATAAAAATCAGAATTGTCACTTGTAGGAAAATGAGTGGAACTGGAGGACATCATACTGAGATAAGCCAGACTCAGAAAATCAAGGACTACATTTTTATTTCCAATGTGAATGTTAGAGAGAAAATAGGAAAGAAATGGGGCTTCATGAAAATGAACAGAGAGACCAGTTGAGCAAAGAATTTGACTTAACGGAAGGTGATGGGGGGAGTGGGGACACCCTAATGCACATGATGTTCTTTCAGGAACATATCAAAGTCAATCACTAAACTGAACCTGAGAAGGAGGGAGGGCAAGGGAGTAGGGCAGGAATTGGAGAAGGGTTAAATGAGAAATGTGTGCATGTATGCCTTTATCAGCTTGTACCTAACAAAGATGTATTGTTACAATGCAACAAATAAAAAAAATTAAATTAAAGGGGGGGCTGAGATAGGGAGAAGGAGAGGGGGAAAAGGAGGTATGAGGATAGAAACAGACCTAATAAGGTTATGTGTGTATAACACTACCAATCTCAATAGCTTGTATGTGAATGGGGAGGGAAGAAGGGGGTGGGTCTGGTGCAAAGGAAAACACACCTAGAGATGTGTGCACATTTGATGTATCACTTTGAGTCTCACTAGGACGTATAACTACAATAAAGCAATGTATTTTTTTATTTTTTGCAGTACAGGAGATTGAACTTGGGGTCATTCTACCTCCGAGCTACGCCCCTAGTCCTATTTTTTATTCTTTATTTTGATACAGGGTCTCACTAAGTTGCAGAGAGTCTCACTAAGTAGGTGATGCTGGCTGTGAACCCGGATCCTCTGGTCTCAGCTTCCCAAGTACTGGGATTAGAAGCATGCACCACCACGCCCAGCTAAGCAATGTTTGTTTTTTTTTTTTTTTTAAATTAAACATATAGTCCTATCTTAGTCACATTTCTATTGCTAATAACAAGGAAAATTATGAAGAAAATAAGTAATTTTTTTAAAAAGAAAATAAGTAAATTATAAAGAAAATATTCATTCCAGCTTACAATTCTGGTTTAAAGGTAAGGGTATGCATGTAGTGATGGCTTTCTTGCTTGCAAAGTACTGAGATGGCATAGGGTATCTCAGTGAGAAAAATTTGTGTGTGTGTGTGTGTGTGTGTGTGTGTGTGAGAGAGAGAGAGAGAGAGAGAGAGAGAGAGACTGGGGATTTAACTAAGGGGCATTCTACCTCCCAATTACACCCCTAGTCCTTTTTTATTTTTCATTCTGAAGTAGGGTCCTCTAGGTTGCTGAGAGAGGTGCTGAGGCTGGTCTTGAACCTCTAATCTTCCTGTCTCATCTTCCCAAGTACTGGGATTACAGGTATGCACCACCATGTCCAGCTTATCCTCTGGTTTCTTTCTCTTCTTATAAAACCACTGATGACCTTATCTAATCCTAGTCATCCCTCAATGGTCTGATTAGGTTTCTGTCCTCTTAATACCTCACAATGCAAATTAAATTCCAACAACAGTTTTGGAGGGGACAAATGATATTCAAATCATAGCAAGTAATAAATGGCATTCCACTCCCAGTCCTAAGTATTTATACAAGAGAAACAAACACGTATCAACACAAAGCTCCACAATGGAACTAATCCAAGTATCTATCTGCTGATGAATGCATAAACACTTTATGATACAGCTATACTATGAAATACTACTCAGCAATTACAAAGAAAATTATTCATATACATACCAGGTAATTCTCCAAAATACTTATGAGTGAAAGAATGCATTTATATGAAATTCTAGTGTGGCATGGTGGCATACGCCTGTAATTTTAGTACTTGGGAGGCTGAGACAGGAGGATCACAGATTTGAAGCTAGCCTTAACAACTTAGCAAGGTTTTCAGCCACCTAGCAAGACCCTGATTCCAAATAAAAAAATAAAATAGGAATGGGGGTATAGCTCATAGGTAGAATGCTTGTGATTCAACCCCTAGCAGCACACTAACACACACACATACACACACACACACACACACACACACACACACGAAAAGACAAACTATGTGAATAAGCAAGTGAGTGGTTGCTTGGGCTAAGGTAGATATAAGAGACAATTCAAGAACCATGAGGAAACATTTTAGGATGAAAGAAATTCCTGTATCTTGTATACACTTAAAATTAATCAAAGCTCACACTTGCAAAAGAGTTTTATTTTATGTACATAACATAATACTTAATAAAAATTATATTATGGACATGACGTTCTTATATGCCTCTCAACTCCAAAGATGATGATGGAAATCTATTAAAATATACAATACTGTCATGATCTATTTACTTAGATATATGCTCACTATGTATAAAATACAAAAGCATTTTTATTTAATAACATGGAGTAATCAAAATAACTACATTTAAAAGAAGCTAGTGATTGGGAAGCCTACCTGAAGATTAGTATACAGGCAAAGGGAAGAATGATAGAACCCCAGACTAGAAGTAATGGCATTGTGAATGGAGAGAGAAGAAATGGAAGCCATTTTACACAGGCTGAACTGCTTGAATTTGTGAACAAACTGGAGATGAAGAAAGATGAAAGAATACATTCAAACACATGATACCATGAAAACATCAAATTTCATCTCCCCAGTGAGGCATCCACTGATTGTCCTATTTTAAAATGATACATCTTGCCGGGCGTGGTGGCGCACGCTTGTAATCCCAGCATTCGGGAGGCTGAGAATGGAGGATCCGGGTTCGAGGCCAGCCTCAGCTACCTAGTGAGGCACTTCGCAGCTTAGTGAGACCCGGTTTCAAAATAAAGAATAACAAAAAATAGGGCTGGGGGTATAGCTCGGAGGTAGAATGTCCCTGAGTTCAATCCCCAGCACCGCAAAAATAAATAAAAATAAAATGATACATCTTCACTTTATACCCCCACACACCTACACTTCCTGCTCTCTTTCCATATTTCATTCTTCATTATATTATTTATGCCTTTATTACACTAGATAATATAACTTACTCATTAACTTCGCTGATTGTCTATCCCCACCAGAATATAAGTTCTAAAAAGGTACAATTGTGTCCTATTTTATTTTTTGCTGATCCTTCAGTGCCTAAAAGCTCCAGGTATGTGAGAAGAGCTCAACAGATATTTATTCAATGAAGCGAATGAGAACATTCAAAGATATCTGTCACCAGGAAAAAAGAATGTGTGTGTGTGTGTGTGTGTGTGTGTGTGTGTGTGTGTGTGTGTTTAAGGAAAAAAGGAAGAAATGAGCTTCAGACTGAAATACATACAGTGTAAGGTAATTAACAGCTACAGAAGGGCTAGGGGCTGCAATAGAAGTTATAATCGGTGATATTCTCAAAGTTCTGCAAACGCATGAGATCTCCAAGGGGCACCTCAAATTCAACAAGTCCACAACTAAACTCTTACGCTCAATTAAACCTGTTCTCTTTCAATGAAGGGATCTATGGAAAACAAAAAAAAATCTTTAACAATTTTTTCTCTAATGTACTTCACTTACCAGAGGCATTATGAACATGTTATACTGAGGACATTGTATGGTGTCAAATACCATTAGAGAAGAAATAATTCTGTCCATGGAATCAAATGTAAGTATATTATGTTAGAAATCTGCAGGCAGTTCCATAGCAGACATTAACCCTATTAAACTTTCAACCTGAAGAGCAGCAGCAGAAACCTGGATACTTAATTTCCATAGAATCACTAACAAAAATCTGCAAAAATAACAGAATGGCATTCTGACTAGAAACAGGCTTTGGAGCATTCTCACAAATGGATGTCTATTCTTTCTTCTTCACAGATTGCGTCTTTTGATCACTATTCTTCAAAGGAAGATTGGGAAAAGACTCAGAGGGTCAAAAGTCAAAAGAGGGCCAGGCCTAATGCAAAAGCAAAAGATTAACTCTGGGACATCAGAAAAACACATTTGTCCTAGGACACAACTGATATAACTGCTGCTTTCTGCTGAAAAATAAAATGCATAAGAAATTACCCCCAAAGGAAGGACACATCCTCAAGGAGAGAACAGTACCAGGATAGGCACATCCCAAGAGACCAGCTCCCAAGCCCCTGCCAGCATGGAATAACATAGAGTTGAAATTGCTCATTTGATATTTATGGAGTCTTACCACATCACATGTGCCCTGAGGGAACTCAACAGCTCACAATGGTGCTAGGGCAAGGCTGATGGTTTCTGGATTTAAATAAAAATCACAGCTCCTTAATGAATGAGTGGATTCTGGAGAATGCTAGTCAAAGCACTCCTTTTCCATAGCAGCTCAGAGTACTAAAGCCACGTGCTTGTGTCAGCAGTCAGTAAGTGGCAGAGACCTGAAGCAAACCTACATGTGTGGCAAGACCAGAGCATCTGTCCTCAGAGCCCTGAGTGGAATCTAGTTCTGCCACTGGTTAGGACTTGTGACTTGGGCAAGCTACGTTCAGACTCTTCACTACCTCATTAGTGAGATGGGGGTAGCAAAAGTAGCATCTTATACACACAGATACACACATACAGGTGATGGATGTATGGTTTCATGCCTTGGTACCTGGTACATGACTGCTAAGGAATTATAATGCACTTGTTACTAATACCAGTGATTCTATTTTTGTCCATGGTTATTAGAGACTGGTTCTGACTAACTGTTCCAGGATATAGAGTTACTAGGTTCTTGTGTGGAATTTACCTTCACAAGCATGCCAATTTATACTAGTTGTTCCTGAAGTTTTGGCACCTGCATAGGGGCCCTTGCATCTCTTACATGCCAGCACTGGGAACATCTCTACCCCATTTTCCCTGGGCAGAAGGCAACACCCGGAGACTCTCAGACTGAAAAGTCTCTGATGGGGACCTCTCAGTCCTTTTCAGATCAGGATGACAAGGAGTCCATCTCTGTGGGAAACTCAGAGGCCCAGATGCATCTCAGAAAGGAAACAGCAAAACACCTGTGTGTGCAAATTGAAAAACAAACAAGTGGCCTTCTCTGTATAAGCAGTGTTATTTCAGCTGACTACTATCTTTTTAAACATACCTCACTTTGGAACTTCTCTGAAATAATTGCCAATATCCCTGGACATGAGGAGGCAAAATCTAATCACTGCCATGTCTGTCAACAGTATGGCCTTCTAGAATTCTAACTGGACAATATATACACCATGAAAAACCAGGACTTTAGTATACAAATCACAAAATTCAATGATCAAGGGTTCATTTGGGATTGCTAATAATGATGCCATTGGTCATAATATGTCTTTAGCCAGGATGGAAGTAGATATTTTGCATGGAAAGACAAAAGGGTTAGCTCTTAGTGGCCTGTTCATACTTTGCAAGATGCAAATACACTGAAAACTGTCCAGACAAAAATAGAGGAAAGTAATACCAAGCTTAAGTGACCAAGGACCCTATGTTGGCCTCGTTACATCACATTTGGTTCATTATATATATAAAAGAAGTCTTAGCTGGGCACACTTCCCTCCCAGTGCCACCCCTCCCCTCCTTGTACATGTCTTTCAAATTGAAATTGGTAATTTTGAATACACACTTGGCATTATTTCAACAGTTACACTCTTTAGGTCTCCTCCCTCCTCTCTCCCCTAAACTATCTCTGTCATTCCATTGGAGTCTCTGTTCTTCTACCTGATGAACTCTTATTTTCGAAATTCTATTTCTAGAGAAAACATACAACTATTCTCATCACAATATCCTAGAGTTCCACCCATTTCCCTGCAAATGACATAAATTTGTTCTTCCTTAGACAGATGAGTAAAATTCCATTGTGTGTATATAGTACAGTTTTGTGATACATTTATCTGTTGGTAGATATCTAGGCTGGCTCCAAAATTTGACTATTGTAAATTGTACTGCTATGAACATGGATATGCATGTATTGGTATAATATTCTGACTTCAATTCCCTTGGAAAGATGTCCAGGAGTCGAATCACTGGGTCATAAGATGGGTCCATTCCCTATCTTCCAGGAAACCACTACATTGATCTCCACAGTGGTTGTACTAGTTAGGAGCCAGACCAAAAGTATATTAGAGTTCCTATTTCTCTACATCCTCATTTATATGGTTTGTGTTCTTGATGGCTGCCATTCTAACTGGTTAGATGGAATCTCAGTGTAGTTTTGATGTGTAGTGATGTTGAATATTTTTTTTCATATATTTATTGGCCATCTGTATTTCTTCTTTTGAGAAGTCTCTATTCAGTTCACTTATCCATTTTGATTGGGTTACTTTTGCTTGTTTTGTCTTCTGTTTAGTGTTAAGTTTCTCAAGCACTTTGTATATTCTAGATATTAGTCCTAAATAAGAGGGATAGGTGGCAAAGGTTTCCCATTCTATAGGTTCTCTCTGTAGACTCTTGGTGGTTTCCTCTGCCACACAGAAGTCTTTTAATTTAATGCCACACAATTTATTAATTCTTGTTTTAATTTCCTGAGCTTTTGGGATCTTACTGAGGAAGTTTCTGCCACTACTTATGTTAGAATGTTGGGACTATGCGCTCTTCTAACAATTTCAAAGTTTCTGATCTAATTTCTAGGACTCTGATCCATCTTGAGTAGACTGGTGCTGGGTGAGATTTTGGAATTTAATTCAAATCTTCTACATATTGATAAAGTTTTCCCAACACCACTTGTTGAAAATGGTGTCCTTTCTCCAGCATATGCTTCTAATATCTTTATCAAATTATCAACAGATTATAAATATGAGGCTTCCTGTCGGGGGCCTAGCCTGGCCAGCTGGACCTTGCCTCTAGATGGCGCCTGGTAAAGTGCCAGAAGCAGCTACAGGTGGGCTGTGCCACGCCAGAGCGCATGCACCAGCACACCCGACTCGTGGCCGGCCAGGTGAGAGCTGTATGAGACACCTCGTGGCTTAGGCCCGGCGCAGCTATAAAAAGCCTCCATCTTTC
>PVLC010003714.1:0-93692 GCA_004027655.1 Graphiurus murinus
ACCTTATCTATAAGTAGAGAAACTGGATTAATGATCAGTGCTTCTCACAGTGGGAACTTGTTAGAAATTCTTGGGCCCCAGCCAGAATCAATTGCTGTATTAGGTTGGCCATACGGGTTCCCAGGAAGCTGAAAAATGCTTGCTATCCAACAACAAGTACAAGTCCTTCCCATTGTGCTTTGGGGATCATTTTAGTACACAGAACTTTTATTCACTGTGGACAAAAATTCCTCTTTTAACATCAACTGTGTGTCAGGTGGAGGCATCTTTCCGTAGTCTACAGAGCCTCATGGAAGAGAAAGTCAAATCAAAAGAAAGGCAGGCTTGTTTAGTGCAGTGAGAGTGATAAGTTCAAGCATAGAGGAAGGGGGTTCAGCTCAGAATGAGGGTGTTTCAAGTCAGGTTGAGGAGGAAGAGACAGGAAATAACTCAGAAGTTTCCTGGGGAGGGGGCCTTTGAAATATGTATATTAAATCCTATGAAGAAAGCCTTATTTTTTTCCTGAAATTCATGCAAAATGTCCAATTTCACGCAGCTACTAAGATCTAAAGACAGTTCTCTGTAACTGTTAGGAGAAAATGGAGTCCTCCTCTCCCCACTCCACCTCCAAGCCCCCGCCCTCCCAAGGAATAAAGTCTAATCCTTGTAGATCTAGAAAGGGGCTGGGAGAGCCCTTCAGTAGTCAATCAGACAGCAGTGGCAGAGAGCTGGGGCCCAGGCAGTCACCAGTGAGCCTATTAAATGTATCAGATGTCATCGGTACCTCCTTCATCCTTCTCACTTTGGACCCCACAGGCTGATAAGAAGGGGAAAGCGTTATAACCCAGAAGCAAAACTGTTGCATGATTATAACCCTGACAGCCTCCCTCTAATGAGCTTCCCTGTAGATAGGGAGAGGGGAGAGTGCTTTGATCTCCAGGAGCAGGAGGCTGAAAGGACCACTGTTTGGAGCAGAGCCGTCTGATGGGGTCCAGTCTTCCAGTAATCAAAGTCACAAGCTACCATCTGAGCCATTTGTGAACCGCAGATAAGATTAGCTGCTCACTTGATAGATCAACCACCACCATCAATGGAGGCTAATTGTATCTGAAATATGACCAGGGAAGTGTCAGCTCCTAGAGGCAAGCATTTCCTTTATGCTGTGTTTAAAGCGGGGACCTGAGCTTTTTGTTTGGAAACGTCAGCAAAACATAACATGTGTGGCATTTCTCTCCTTTTACTCCCTACCATAAGAAATGACGAAATGTAGGATTCTTTGAATTGGACATCAATCTGCATTTATGTTTTTACAAAGATTCTGCATGACTGTGTCAGAGAATAGAGGCTTTTGGGTGGAACACGGCAAACCCAGGAGTAATTGCGACATGGAATGACTTCATAGTTTCACAGTTATAACAGGCTTTGAGAAATCATGTCCAGGAAGACCTGCTTTGAAATCCTAGAATGCTGTATGCTGTAGGAAAGGAAAGAGTGATTGGCCTTTTGGAATTTGAAGACATTTAAAAGTTGGATTTTGCCTCAGAAGCTGGTGTAACCGACAGCTTTACTTGCTTAGAATTTATTCCCATGTTAGTAGAATTGGAGCTCAAAATGGTGAGGCCATTGGGACAGTGCCTGTCCTCTGGCAAATGAAGAAAGCCATTGTTGAGCAAACTCTGCAGCCACTAGACTTGCTTCTTTGTTACTTAAAAGATTATCCATTCTGCTGTGTTCTCCAGACAAGGTGTGGTACAAGAGCTGGAAAACGGGGTTGCTTGTCCTTTGGGGACATTTCTGTGTGTGATTTCCAGCCACATTCGTTTTCTCCTTTTGTGATGGAGAGAACACACATCCCCAGTTCAGCCTGCTGCAGCCCCGGAGTCTCTATTTCCAGCCTCATCCACTATAGCTCTTAAATTGCTAGGTTGTGCCAAGGTCCAGGCGGCTAGTAAAAACTGCCTGAAAATGGCAAGGTCTGCTGACAGGCACCTCATTACAGATCCCAAAATACATAGACCCAGAATAGCCCTGCGCATTTGGGGTAAGAAAAGAAAGAGGGGACCAAGAGCAGTGATACTCAGAGGCTCCCGTTTTTGAGTAATGGTTAGAGAAAGTTCTCTCAGCTCCTCACAAACCCTCAAGCTCTGATGATGTTGAGAAGGCCGCCTCCGTTGACTTCCTCCTGCTTCCCGGTTGTGATGACAGCCTGGTCTGCTAGAGTCGGGTGTCCACACTGCTGAAGAAGGCGACCACAGGGACCGTGTTCCAGTGGGGTCTTCCTGGGTCCGCCTCTCAGGACACAGTACATTACAGGACCCTTGTAGATGATAGCATCCTTCTGAGGCGTCAAGTGTTCTGCCAAGCATTTCTCATTCCATCAAACATTTAATCTTCACCAAATAACCTTAGACTTACAGTTACTACTTATGTCTTAAAGACGAGGAAACTATTACAGAGAAAAATTAATCAAATTGCTCCAGGAACATAGATAGTAAGTGACTGAGCAGATATATGAAACCATAGTTGTTTGCTAATAATCCCCACTTTTAAACACTATGCAATAGATTATTTATACCATTGTTCTAACTTTTTTTTTAATATTTTGCAGCAAAAAATCTGACTGACCTTCTTCAGCAACCCTATCCCCACAAGGGCTACCCTGAATTTCCTTTGTATTAGCTAGTTTAAAAACCTCCAGTCTAGATGAATCCAGTAAGAGCACAGACAGGGGAAACAATCACTTGTGGAAACCCAGGACCCTTAATTCTCACTCCAGTTCCCTATTTGTGAATCATGCTGCACCTGATACACACTGGTGAGAGGCCAACACAGGGCACCAGGAGAAAGTCTTTTAATATCCAGGAAGACGACACAGGCTATGGCGAACCAGGTGCCAGATTCTGATCATGAGTTTGCCTTCTGAGACACTCCATGATTCAGAATTACATGTTCCCCAGCCCTTCTAGACGGTTCAGTGTTGCACTGTTTGACCTAATTATTCAGTCCACAAATTAAACTTTGGGGTCCAAGGATTTTAGGGCTTTGCTAGGACCTACCCGGATCTTAGCAAATGGTCTCCGAGGTCAGGAACACTGAACTTAGATGCACAAGTGAGAACCTACCTTCAGTGTCTTCTCTGCCCTCGGATCTCAGGGATGAAGACAGTGCTCTGAGATCATGGGCATATCTGTCCTGTAGGATCCTGGGTAAGGAAAAGGATTTGCCTTCGGCTGGGCAACATTGCCCACTGAAGGAGGAGTTTCTCTAGGCCTCCTGCCTAACAAACGTGCTCTGCCTTGGGCATCTTAGGTGACTGCAGGCAATTTAGTTTCTTGATCTCATTCACACTTCCTTAGTTCTTATCTTACAGTTTTCAATCTTATCTGGGAGAAGTGTCTGCAACCATTCCCAGCATCTGGATTATCTAAAGCACAGTTTAATTCAATTCACCCAGTGCTGGCTGCACAGGCTTTGTGCTGTGGGCTCAGAAAAGCAGGAGGGACCAGTCTAGAGCAGACTCCTTAGGAATTGTTTCCCCAGGATTCCAAATAGAAAAGGGTCATAATTTCAACACTGCCTGAAAAGTCAGAAGGTCTAGGTTCCAACCCTAGCTCAGCAAGCCATCGCACTCTGAGCAAATCCCTCATTTTATTTTTCTTTTGTGTCTCATTTCCTACCTTTTGAAAATGAGGTGTGCCTTTAGCTTTTTATTCTAAGTCCATAGGACTCAATGTTGCTTCCATAGCGCACCCCGAAAGAGGCTGATACACAAAGGACACCGAAAGGATGACGATAGAAGGAAGAGCATTCTGCAAAACATCTGACCACTGATCTTCAAACATGTCAAGATCATGGAAGACAATAAGGAACTAAGGAACTGCCACAGGTTGGGGGAGATTAAGGAGATGCGATGTGCTAAAAGCAATGTGGGAGCCTGATGGGCTTGGGGAACAGAACAAGGGCATTGGTGGAAATACTGGGTGACTTAGTCCATTTGGGATGCTGGAAGCTGGGAATACAAAATCAAGGCACCAGCAGATTCCGTGTCTGGCGAGAGCCTATTCCTCATAGATAAGACCTTCTTTGTCCTCACATGGCAAAAGAGGCTAAGAAGCTCCTGCAGGACCTCTTCATAAACACACCAATAGCATTCATGAAGCCTCTACATTCCTTACCTAATCACTCCAAAGGCTTCACTTCCTAATACTATTTCCTCAGGAACTAGGTTTCAAATATAAATTTGGGAGGGATATGTTCATTCAAACCATAGCACTGTGTAGTCTCTAAGTCTGCCACTTAAAAACTGTGCTACATTGAACTTGCTTGATTTGATATTATGGTTATATAAGATGTAAACATTAAAGAAGGTTGGATGAAGTATATATGGGAATGTTTTATAGTATCCTTGCAATTCTTCCTTAAATGAAAAATTATTTCCAAATGAAAAAAGAATAAAAAATATGAGTGAATATTTTCTCCAAAAACAAGAGTGTAAATTTCTCAAAGGCAGAGCTTTTTTTTTTCCTTTTTCCACAGAAATATACATAGGGGCATCTTATAGTAAGTTCTTAAGGAATTCTTAGTACAATTAAGTTGACCCAAAGTGATTCACAAGTAAGTTTTAAACTAGGATATAGCAACATGCAACCTTAGCTCTTTTATTAGAAACTACCATTAGAACTATAATACAAAAAAGAAAAAAAAATGCCATTGTTTCCTGGCACCAAGGAAAAGAAATCTCTCCGCACTCAATTCAGATCATCAGACAGATGTAGGAAAGCAAAAGAAAAAGAAAGGAAAAGTAACAAAACAAAAGATCACACGTGGGATCCTTTTAAAAACCCATCATCATCGTTGCTATTTGGACTGAGCTAGAAACTCCAGATAACATAAACCACTAAAGCATTAAAAAAAGAAGAAGAACAAAAAGATCTTTGGAGCTTTCAATTTGTTTTCAATAATAAATGAGTTGCCCCCACCAAAACGCAGTCTTGAGGAATTAATTGAACAGCCACCCCAGTTGATCCGGAGATGTTAGGAGGCTCATGACAGGCTGCAGAACAAATGGGCCAATAAAGGTGTGGGCTGTTTGGCTTGATTGAAGAGCTTGGATTTTTCACCCCTTAGTCTCCAAACCATCTGGAAGTGAGTTTGTGGAATGTGGGATGGCAGTCTCACTGCTCTTATCTACAGATAAGATTCTCAGCCTCAAACACGTGTACTCAAAAGGCAGGGAGCAAATATTTTAGACCTTAAACAACTTGCAAAGCCTCCCTCATGTTCATGTTATGCTATGGCACAGAAGGAAGTAAACTCATCTTGCATTTTTTTTTTTTTCTCCCTTTGGATCCGGGAGTTTTGACTGTGGAAATGAGCAAAGACAATAAGGTTCACCTAAAAGAAAACTGTGTTTTGAACCATCGGTTTCACAGACCTTCTCCAAGTCTCCTAGGACTTTACATTTGTAATGGTGAGGCTTCTAAGAGCTGCAGTGGGATGAGACTGCCATGCAAAGAGAGGTTGATGGAGCAAAGAATTTTAGGTTAAGGAACAATATCTACATTTCCAACAACTGGCCAAGCTGAATCCTAAAAGATAAACGATAAACTGTTTAACGATGGCTCCCAGGCTATGGCTTAACTGACTGAGACTTGAAGTATCCCATACCTGAAGGATAGAAGAAAGACTGGACATTGGGAATAAAAAAAAGTGGATTGCTCTTTCTGCTTTTAAAGACTAAAACTCAAAAGAGTAGTTGATTGTGGTGGTGTACATCTGCAATCCACATACTTGGAAGGCTGAGACAAGAGGAACACAGGTTTAAGGACAGCCTCAGCAACGTAGTGAGACTCTCAGGAACCTAGTGAGACCCTGTTTCAAAACAAAACATTTTAAAAAGGGGGTGAGGGTATAGCTGGGAAGTAGAATGACCCTGAGTTCGTAAGGGTGTAGCTTAGAGTTAGAATGTCCCTGGGTTCAATCCCTACTATCACAAAAGAAAAAAAAAGTCAGAAGAGTAAATGTGTGTGTGTGTGTGTGTGTGTGTGTGTGTGTGTGTGTGTGTGTATTTTGATGGGTTGTGTGATGTGTATGAAGTGTAAAGCTGCATGTGAGTGTAAAATTAAATGTAGACTAAACATGGTGCAAGAAAAACACGATTAGATAAGGTTAGTAACATCTTGGGTGAGACAAATATACCACACACAAGAACTGAAGGAATGTGGTAGCTTCAAAAACATTTTTAGAATTCTGTCATTTAATTATTCACCTAGTCTCCTATTTTTGAGTTCCTTGTATCTAGTATGTTATAGGCAAAAAATGCACTCTCAGAATATCAAGCCATTCATTTCCTCTGTGTGTGTGTGTGTGTGTGTGTGTGTGTGTGTGTGTGTGTGTGTGTTACTGGGAATTGAACCCAGTCTACCTCTGAGCTATAATCGCAGCCCTATTTTATTTCTTTATTTTGAAACAGGGTCTCACTGAGAGCCTTGCTAAGTGGCTGAAGCTGTCCTGGAAGCTGCGATTCTCCTATCTCAGCCTCCCAAGTACTGTGATTGCAGGTGTGCATCGCCACACCCAGTTCAGGTGATTCATTTTAACCTTGCTCTCAGCTGAGCATGGTGGTGCATGTCTGTAATCCCAGTACTTGGAAGACTGAGACTTGAGGATTGAAGTTTTAAGAACAACCTCAGCAAGACTTTCAGCAGCATAGTGAGACCTTGTTTCAAAACAAATAATAATAATAATAATGATAATATTAATAATAATAATAGCAATAATAATAATAATGGGGCTGGGGTTATAGCTCAGACGTAGAATGCCCCTGGATTCAACTCCCCAAAACAGACAAAACAATACAACAACAACAACAAAAATACTTTACTCTTCAGGAGCTAAAAGCATCTATTAGGATTGGCAGAATAAACAATTATATTACATAGTAAGAGCCACACTAAAAGGAAGCTCAGATTGCCCTGTGGGGTCTAATGAAGCATGAACAGAAAGATATCTAATGTGTTGTTTATTTTGAAAAATAGAATACATTTTTTCCTTTCTTGGTTCATACCACCTCAGACTGGTCTTTGCCCTCAACAACTTAGGAAGGCTTTAGTATCTACTGAGTTGGAATTATATAACTGAAAACTTGATCAAAATGCTGTTTCTCTTCAGTCTCAAACACCTCCAATTTATGCTGTTTGACTGAGTCCTCAAATTATTTTTTAAAACAATGGAAAATCACCATTTCATTTTATCTACTAACTCAAGTATTTCTTAGAGCACCTATCTGTGCCAGCCTCCTGTACCTAGACTCCTTTTATCTTAACTCTTTAACAAAGTCCCCATTCCTGTTGTGTCTTCTTATAAAACTTCATTGGTTTCATAAAAGAAAAGTGACCCTGTTCTTCCTTTTTGACCAAAAGCAGCGATCATTTTAGTCTACACCATCCCAGGAGAGTGGTCGTCTAAAGGCCTTAGAACTAATTGCAGACTGACATAAAGAAAATCATAACCTATTTCACAAAATAATCTCACAAATATTTTGGCCTTGGCCAGACCAAACCAATAGAGTGTCTGTCTGCACATTTATGATATTATTATAATGTCCATGTGAAACTCAGCGTAGGCAAATAAACAAGCAAATGCAGCAGCTATGAAAGATAAACTTTGATAAACTTATGTTGAAATGAATGTTTTCCTTGAAAATAGTACAGCTCTTTCAAGGTTCCACATCTCTAGTTACAATACCTGAACAACATTTTCCTTGGAGTCTATAACTTTTTTACAGTATAGTATTAAAATACCCTCAAATAGATATTCTAAGTTTACCCTGCAGCTAGCTCTTCAAATATGAACTCTGCTCCTTTTACCAGTTGAGCTCCTGGATTTAGTTTTTCTGGCTACATGAGCTAGAAGCTTCTGCTTCTAGAGGTCACGCATTATCTTGATTTAGCAGGTTGGGCCCCTGAATCACTCTATCCTCAGTAGCAAAGAATGCAGGCTGGGAAGGATTAATTACCAAAGCCAGTAATCCTGACTCCAACCTCCAAAAATATGGGGAAGTCCAAAAAAAATCTTGAAAGTGATTTGCAACATTCTGTTCCAATCAGTCTCATGAGTAATGTCACTTTGACACCTCTTACCCATGTAAACATAATTATCTCAGACACATCAGCTATTCTTTCTGAACCTTCTCCTTTTCACCCCGAGGCTCAATTTTCCCTCCTCTGAAAGAAGATCAACATCATTTTACTAATAGCTTCTTCCTCAGTCTTCTTAGTGAAATGAAAACCCGCAAAGTATAGGAATGCCAGTAGCTTGTATTATGACACGTCGTGTATACTCCCACAAGCCTGGGCAAAAAAAATTAACTATGTATTTTGGTCTCAAGCCCAGGGGACAGAAACTCTTGGCAAAATATCATAAGCCGGATCAAACCCTGCCATTCCTGTCACTTGCCATCAGTAAGATCTCAGTTTCTCTGGAGGTAACCAGAGAGGAGATTCCTGGTTGACCATTAACTCATAGACAGGTACCGCTCGCTGTCTTTAATTTACTTTGATCTGGACTCAGTCAGCTGAAAGTCAACCATAGGACCAGGGATCTGCTGTGACATAGGAGAACAGTTGTCCCTCCTTCGCCACGGGTTCCGCAGACACAGCTTTGACCAACCGCAGAATGAAAATATTAAAAAAGACAAGCTGCATCTGTACTAAACATGTAGACTTTGGCCATTATTCCCTAAACAATACAAAAGGACAAGTATTTGCATAGCACATATGTTGAATGCTATTGTAACTAATCTAGAAATGATTTAAAGTACTTAAATAAGGTGTACGCTATATGCAAATACAATATCTTTTTATAAACAGGTCTCCAGCATCTGTGGGTTTGGGCATCTGAAAGGGGTCCTAGAACCAATCCCCTGCAGGTAGACATACTGGGGGACGACTAGAGTTGTATGAAAGAAAATAACTATAGCTAATTCTTCTTCCATTGAATATAAGCAAAAAGTATCACCGATTTTACATATACATGTATACATGCATATATACATATCATATTCTGACCAGTTACATGAACACATATTTAATAAGTCACATCATTTGCTAGAGTTTGATACTGCCTGAAAAAGGATCCCTTGATGCAGAATGCTAAAGGCATCTTAGTAGTACATCCCCCATCAATAAAAAAACTCAATAAAATTATTGAAAAAAATAAGACAAGAGGAAAGACAGCATCTCACAATAGAAAGTACAAATGAATTTCACTCATAATTTAGAACCTAATGCCATATGTTAGTGTCTGGGCATAAATACAATTAAGACCCAAATAACTGAGAAGAAAATGTGTTAAAACTGCTGATATAGCAAGAAACGTAATTATCGAGGGGTGCTAAAACCATGAAGTTTATTACACACATGTACCCAATATGTGTCACATAGGGAAATTCTTTTTCCCTCACAACAAACCATCAGGGATTTTTAAAAATAATATTGGGCTAAAGGAAGGGCTTAATGAGCTGCAGGTTTGAGGACTTACATCTGTGTCCGCTGTGTCCAGCTGACAGGGTGGAAGGTGGCATATCCCAGGCTTGATGGCAAGGAAGGCCAGTGTGACAACTGTGTACTATTTCTCCAGTCCCTTAAAGGTGTCTAAAGACCCATCAGGAATGACTGATAATGCAGATGCGTTTGTTTTCTCCTTTGGGTCAACATCTTACAAATCTAAGATTATCTCCTCCAGGCGGCCGATTTGTTCTATAATCCTTAGGGAAGCAAGGGGCAAAGCAGGGATGTGGGAGGCATTTTGGGTCACCACTAAAGGCCTTCTTCTCCCCTAAACTCAAGTGTCCAAGCACAGGGGATGTGTTAGAAAACGAGGTGGAGCTGGAACTCTCTTGGGGGACAATCACATCCTGCAGCTCCTTCAGTCTCTCCAAGAGAGACCTGCTGCTCTTAAAAGTGTGCTCAGAGACATAGCGGTGCATGCCTGTAATCCCAGTACTTGGGAGGCTGAGACAGGAGGATTACAGGTTCATGGACAGCCTTGGTAAGTTAATGAGACCCTCAGCAACTTAATGAGACTCTGTTTCAAAATGAAAAATAAAATAAGACTGGGGGTGTAGCTTGGAGATAGAATGCCCCTGGGTTCAATCTCCAGAACCAAATAAAAAAAAATTTTTTTAAATGTGATCAGATTCTTAGCCAGTCATTCAAGGCCTTGTGCTCTAAACACTACATCCACCTCTTTAACCACTCATTTCGGCACCTTTTCTATCATAACAAATCTGGTTTTCTTACTCTCTACAACACACAAATTCGTTTTTGTGCTCAGTCAACAAGTAACGAGTGCCTAATAGGTACCAGTACTAACTCAGATACTGGGGAGACAGTGAACAGAATGGATCCTATCTCTAAAGGAACACATATATATGGATGGAGGGGTGTAGTGAAAGACAGTGATCACACAAGACAGGAAGCAAGTGAGTGATATTTAGCTGATATTTAGGGACATTTAGCTGATATTTATAAAGATCACTGAACAAAGAGAATTTCCATTAAGAGGTAGGAAGGAGCTCTCTTAGTAGGTTGGTGATAAAGACCTCACTGTAATGATGACTTTATCCAAACAAAAGAAATAGAAAAGGCAAAGGCCCTGCAGCAGGGTCAATGTTGGCTTGCTCACGGCACAGAAAGAAGTCTGATTTGGCTGAAATGGGGTGAATGGTAAGAAGACTTTCAAAACAGGACAGTAGTAGGTAGAATTTTAAGATCACTCCCTTCATCCAGGTACCCAGCCTCATAATCTCAGGAACTATGATGATAAAAGATTTTATTCTCAATGATTTTGTCACATACTATGGCACAACTGACTTTAAAAAGGGAGATGATCTGGGTGGGCCTGGCCTTAGCACATGAGCCTTTAAAAGGGAGAGCTGTTCCTAGCTGATGGCTGGAGAGGAAGCCAGAGATTCTGAGCCCCAGAAAGATTCATTGCACCTTCTCATGGTTGAAGATGGATCAGGCCGCATTGTTAGGAGTGTGAGTGGCCTGTGAGTGACCCTGTGGCTGACAGCCAGCAAGAAGACCGAGCTTCAGTCCTACAACCTTAAGGAACTCAACTTTGCCAATCATAAGAATGGGTTTCAAAGTGGATTTTTTCCAGAGGCTATAGTCCTATCAAGACCAGAATACCCCTGCCCTGCAGAGCACCCAGCTGTGCCACGCTGGGCTTGTGACCTTGGAGCTGGGAGCTAATCATAAACAGCTGATTTAAGCAGCTATGGGTGTGGCAATTTGTTCCATAGCAAGAAAATATGGTGATAAAGGTGGAGAGGCAGACAGGGCCCAGATGGTATAGGGCCTGATGGGACAAGATAAGAGTCTGGGTTTCATTTTCCTGTTAAAAGAACGTACTAGAGAGCTATGAATAGTGGACAGTAAAGCCAAGCGTGTATAGATTGTGCTTTAAATAGACCATTCAGGCCCCTAGCAGAGAATAGGCAAAGAGCCTATAGTAATGGGGTCACAGTAGTATCTGGGATATGTTTAGAAGTAAAGCTGGCAGGATGCTTTAACTATGCATGTGGAGGAGCAGATGGACAGGACTGGGGTGCAGGAAAGATAGAATTCAGGAGTGACTCCAAGATTTGGGGCCTGAGAATCAGTTGAGGGTGTGTGTGTGTGTGTGTGTGTGTGTGTGTGTGTGTGTGTGTATGCAACCTGAGTTCTCTTGGTTGCTTTTGTTTTCTCCTCTCTCGGCCTTTCTGCTCAACCCGTGTTCTGTCTTGGAGTGTCTTACTTCTGACCCTCTGCCCGACCCCTGCACCCACCTTTTAAAAACAAGCCTGACCCTGCTTACCCCAACAAGTTCTTCCTCGCTATTCACCCTAAAATGAAATGATGTTCTTTCCTTCAAACTTCTGTAATATTACTTTGTCTCTTACATAGCAAGTGCTTAAGGATCACGGAAAAATTAAAAGAAAAAATCATATTTCATAAATTGTTCATGATACAGCTACGGGGACCAACTGTGCTGTCACCTGCTTTTAACATTGGAAGTTCCATGTTCCAAGAAACCCCACAGTCCCAGGCAAGCAGGATGGTCAGTGACCCTTGGGAGTCCCAGGGACACTCCTGTCCAAGGGTTGTAGCTCCTGTTCCTTGCCACTTAGCTGAGCCCTGCCCATATTTCATACAGCAAATTTTGGAGATGATGTTTTATTATTTCTAAAACTAAGCGCTGCCAGATGAACAAGAGTCTTGGGGAAAATGAGCTTCCTCATTGTATATCATCATCATACTTTCCTGTAAAAGGTGTGAGCTTTCCAGTGGAAAGCTTGTCCAGAATTATTATTATTAATTTTTTTTTTTGCACAGCTCAATGCGGTATGTCTCTCTCTCTCTCTCTCTCTCTCTCTCTCTCTCTCGTTGTTGCAGTGGTGATCATTGTTGGTGTCTCTTTGTTCCTTATTTGTTTTAAAAATGTATGCACTTTTGTATTTTGTATTTTGTATTTCTTTAATGAGATTCACTGCCTACCCTTTTTCGTATTTACTGCTTGGGCAATAACTCCCAGGCGGGAGTCTGAATGGGTTAATCCCTCTGCAGTCTGGGTGTAGCCCAGTTTCCTCTCTTGGTTCAAATGCTAAGTGAACCTGCATAACCAGCTTCAGGTGCAGCTTAATCTCTTGGCCACTGTTTATTTGTCAAAGGCCTTGCTGTGCACTCTTGTGGGTCAAAAGGCACAGAAATGAGAGGTGGCAGCGAGGTCAGACCCGGGGGAACTGTGAAACAGCCAGAACTCCAGTAGTCTTGGCCATTAGCTCTCTGTGTGGCCCGGCCATTCCACAGTTCCATGAGCCTCAGCTTTTCCACAGGAGCGCATCCGCTCAGAGGCCTCCCCTCCCCCTGCCCTGATCCTGCACAGGACACAGGGGTACTGAGGAGAGGTGGCCGCTGAGTCCAATTTATAGGAATTGCCCCTCCTGGCCTATCTCATACACCATGTTCTGAAGCGCGGCCCCTAACATGTGTTGACTATTTACTAGGTGTGGCTCCTTGTTAATTACCTTAATATATATGACCTATAATCTTCATATAATCCTACAGAACGCTTACCGTTTTTCTACTATTTTTAAAAGGTAAAATTGTGATGGAGAGTTTAAGAAATTTCTTCAAGCCACACTTAGAAAGCAGCAAAGATGATCACCTAAAATTTCTTATATAATATGTTTTAGCTTATTCTCGCTGCAGGGGACAGTATATGTTAAAAGACAATGTTCAAGTGCCGGAGGATCTTAAAACTATATAAAGTGGCCTATACATAAAAACCGCATTCCAAATACTATGCTAGATGTGTTACATGCATCACTATATTTAATTTATGTTAATTCTTGCAACCACATTGCAAAGAAAATGTATATACCCCCCCTTTTAAATTAAAGAAGCCATCACTCTGAGAGTTTATGTGATTTGCCCAAAGTTTTACCTGTAAATGTGATGAAGTAGAGCTGTGGTTTCTTCCAGATATGAGCTCATTCTCTCCTTTCTTCCGTGTGGATCAGACACTGTGTGCCCCAAGAGAGGCAAGGAGATGTGGTGGGTGGAGCTTGAATGAGGCAGCACCTGGGGTAGAGCAAAGTGTAAACCAACATATAAGAGTAAACAGAGGACCCTTACCAATCTCAGTAGTACGTAAGATTGGGGTTATCGGAGTTAGATTGGAGGGAATTACACAAAATATTATGTGCATATATGTCTGTATAACTCTGATTCTGTTTTAAAGTGTGAACAGTTTCAGAATGAGCCCTGGTTAAGATGTACAGGTTGAATATCCCTTATCTCTAATACTTGGGACCAGAAGTATTTCAGATTTGTGAGTCCTTTAGATGTTGGAATATTTGCAGACTTTTCCAGTTGAGTGTGTCTAAGCCAAGAATCCAACATCTGAAATGTGACACAATTCAAAATCTTTTGAATATCATATACAGCAGGAGGAAATGTGTGTACAAGGTCTACAGGTGAGCAGAGTGGCTTTCCAAGCAGAGGAGAGTCAATTTGTGCAGAGGTTGGCTCAGAATATAACTTCTTACACCACTGGCTTCCTTTCTCTGTCTATACAACCAGAGTGAGAGACCAGGTCCTACTAAAGGGAAACAAAACAAAGAAAGCTGAACCTCCTTGCTGCCCTTGTATACCTGATAATCCTTTATGCACCTGACTCAGTAGAAGCAGAAATGAGTGACCTGTTAAGCAACCAAGAGATGGTACCAGACCCACTTCTGGAAAAGCCTTGGTCTTCATCCAGTGAGAGCTGACAACTTTTTAGAAAAAACAAAAAAAAGATGCACATTAACAAAAGATGTGCATTCTCTCCCAAGGAGTGTACTATTGATCTCTGCTATGTGGCTATTATACTAGCAGAATTTTTTAGAATCCATCAGAAAGAATGGTTCTCATCCTGTTACTTAGAGGCTAGTCCTTTTGTCAGAGATATCTATCAAGATTTCTATCAAGATGGTTTATTTAAATGGAAACACAGATGTTTTTGCAATATGTTTGCCAAACTGTTTTTATGACTAACATATCATGAATATGTTTTTTTTCTATTTAATGGAGATGTTATTATTTATTCTGGTCAACAACTGTGCTTACTGGGTGCAGTTACATTTATTTGGAAGAATAATTAGTAAATGACTTTAATGTGAGAAAAAAATAACTACTTCAAGTTTCCCTGTCCTGAAGCATTTTACTTAAAGCCTGGCTTAAAGCTGAGATTTTGAGTATTAGGAGGAAGAAGATACAATCAGGTGGTTTAGGTCATTACTGCCCATCTAATTTGTACTAATTCAATATGCCTATTAAATGTCCAAGAAGGACAGGATCAACATGTCAACCTTCTTCTTGAGTAGACCCCATACCCTTTTCAGATGTCACCTGGCATCTGGCTCCATGAATACTAGGAACACAGAGTAGTTTCTGTACACCCAGGTGCCTGGTGTCCCACCTGGGCCCTCCTTGTGCAGATGCTGAGGAGTAATCACCTACTTTTGTTCCTTTCCCTCCCTTCAATTTTCATTTCCAAATCCATGGCCACCTCTTTTCTCCTTCCTCCCACTCTTCCCTATATTGCTCAGTCTCTGTCTTTTCTTTTGAGGCTCTGAACTTGGTGTTCCAGCCTTGGCTGAATGCCTGTGCATATGATCTGAAACCGTAATAGTACATTAGGTCTTTAAGGAAGTGTATAAGTCCACCAAAATTTCACCCCCTCCCCATCTGGAATTTAAACAAAAGCATCCTTTATTTTTTTCTAAAATAAAGGTGAATAAGAAAAACAACACAAGCTATGCAAAGGAAACACATTTCCTCCTTTTGAGGTTAGATTCTTCCCAGAGAATAAGCATCAATGGGGATAATTTGAGGGAGTGGGAGTGAATCCTAATCATATACAAGTAAAATTCTTCAAAAGGAAATAAGGTAAAAACAAAACAGAAAGGAAAATGAAAAAGACAACTGAGAACAATCACCCATTAGGTAATTAAAAAATGTGTTTTATTTTTGGTTTGATACTATGTTTTATTTTAATGGGGAAAGGGAGATTTGAGTTTTTATACTTAGTACCTACTTCTTTAAAAATTATCTACTCATATTCTATGTGTGTGTCCTACTATAATTTTCATTTTTCTTATGATTTATAATAGTTTCTTTTCATAGTTTGATATTTTCCCCAAATAAAATTTTAAATTTAAATTGCTTTCACTCCATTTTATCCTCAAAATTTCAATTTTTATATTTAAATCTCTTCATATTTCCTTATTCTTTTTGCCTCTTCATGAGAAATAAACCTGCACTTGCATTTTATACTTCTTTTATGTTTTTACATCCAAATTTAAGTATTTATTCTTTCTGTTAAAAAAAAATATATATATATATATATTGCATTCCACTGAGATGCAGTACCTGGCACCAAAGAATCAGTGACCCCTCTCCTAATGTGAACTGTGGAGGTTCACAAGAATTAATGCAGCGCTCACATGGGACTGGGCTCTAAGTCAGCACACTAATTTCTATCACCAAAAATGAGATAAAGCTTTCATATGCTGTAAAAGACCAAATTGCTCACATTTCTATCTAGGATATAATACGGATCTATTTGAAAAAGAAAAAAAAAAGGCTAAACATAAATTGTTCTTATTATTATATAATATATTGCTCTACTTGATGAAAAGGAGATTGAAAATAATTTGTATTAATTCCCAGAAAGGTTTAATATTGGCAAGCCCCCCCCCCAACCCCAGGTTAGCTTCTGACTCAAAGTCTGGTCATCCAACCATTAGCTTGGATGTAACCTGGGAGTGTGTTAGAATTGGGAACTTGTTTTTTTTTTTTTTTTAGCAGAACAAAAAAAGGCACAAGAACTTTTAAGAGAGTAAAGCTGATCTCCACGCCCACAAGATCCCCCCTCCCCACTTGCATTTGCTAGATGGTTGAAGATTCTGTGACCTTACTACAGCTCAGAAATACAAGAACAATATATGTCCAGGAGCACACGGGTGCTGTGGCCAAATGAAAAGTGCTTGTAACAGTGACTCCTCTCTCTCTATTGTATTTTGAGAAAAGGCATCAGAAAATGAAGGACTCCTCATACTTGCAAAGCTGTCCAAATTTATGGGAAAAATTGTGAGTAAGTGATATTTTCCTGGGAGGGGGGAACTATTAAAAAAAGGTTGTTTTACTAGAAAGTTGGACATATCTCATCAAACTAGGGGAGAGGTGAGGCTGAACAGTAATGGGGATTCAAATATCAAATCCTCACCACTGCCAGTAGTAATTTTAACAGTAAGCATGGTGGAGTGCATGGGGAAAGAAAGGGGTGTTTTGGATGGAGACTGGAGTGTGTATGAACCCCTATTAGTTATAGACCTAAAATTGGTTGGAGGAGCCAGACATGATGGTGTACTCCTGTAATCCCAGTACGTGGGAGGCTGAGACAGGAAGACTGCAGCCTCAGCAAGTAGTAAGACTCTCATCAACCTAGTGAAGCCCTGTTTCAAAATAAAAATAAAATAAGGCTGAGGGTATAGCTCAGAGGTAGAATTCCCTGGGTTCAATCTCCAGTACCACAAAAGGAAAAAAAAAAAAAAAAGACTGGTTGGAGGAAATTGACAAATTTAGGACCTGTGAAAAATGGTGGGAGAGGAGAATTGGGCCTGGGGACTAGGAAAAAACACGGAGAGGTTTTTTGAGAAATTGAAGTATTCTCATACGAGGTAATATTTTATCCTTTTTTTGTTCTGCTAAAAAGAAAAAAGTAAGCAGTCGCCAAGGATAAGGTGTCAAGCAAATTTCCTACAAATAAAGAACTTTCCTAATAAATTATGTCCTCAGTAAAAAGAATTGTGTTTTACATGCTATGGCCTAACTTCACAGTTTTACAGAGTTCTTTAATCCTGACTATATTTTCCCCAGGTTTTATATGAGCTGCTGACACTGGGTACTAGGGATGGCTGGTGAAACTGTACTTTTTCCAGGATTTTAAATCTAGAAATGGTAGCTACAGAGGAAGGAATGATGTTGCAATGATGGCTGTGGCTACAGATTTTACGATTCCAAGTAAAAATGAGCATGTCTCGAAACATTCAATGTCCCCCTTTTTCATAATTCTTTTGAATGATCTCATCAAAAAATGTGTTATCACTTTACATTTTCAGGAGAAATGGAAGCAAATTGGGATCATTTGAAAATGCAGAGGAGGCTGGTAAGACGAGTTGGAAGTCTCTTCAACATACCTTAAGGATGATTGGATTAAAGCCATCTCCCGAGAGGAATGTCAAGGTATTGCTTTGAGTGTGTTTGGCCTTTTCCAAGATTTCTTTACACATTTTTTAGAAGGCATTTCTGAATTCTAAAGGAGTTTAATGGCATAATATCAGACAAAATATTTCCTAGCTTCGAGATATTGAACGTGATTCTTTAGTTAGAAGGCACATACAGAGAAAAGTAAATTCAGAAAGCTAAAGCAAGGGCTACATGCCCACGGGGAAGCAAGAACATGAATGAACACCTCAAGCTCAGGTTCAGGCCAGGCGGTTTGCTGTGTAGCCGACTAGAACAAGCTGAGAGATCACGCTGGCCAGTCTCAATGGTTTTGACAACAGCTGAGCATTTAAATCAAAACCCCACATTTGGCATGTGTGAATGTGCTAGATTTTTGTGGAAAATTATAAGCCCTTGCTGTCTAGAAGCACTCCTCTCGGTTGTCATCTCTGAGACCATGGAAGGTCAAGGGAATAAAGTCAAGAGGTCCAAGTCCAAAGTCAGCTTTATACTTGATTGATGAATGATTTTGAGCAAGTCTTTTCCCTTTGGACCCCCTCTTCCATGTCTGTAACCTAAGAGGATAAGCGTGGATAATTTATAAGTTCCTTCTTATTCTAAAATGGCATGCTGAAAATAATGTGTTTATCTTGAAATTCAAAGCAAGATAGTTCCATCTTCCCTTGGAATCAGAGTTAGAGAGCCTTTGAAAATGAAAACTATAAAGGACCTTAGTAATAATCTAACCCAAATCCCCTCATCCTACTATAAAGAAACTGACCACTTGTATTTGTTGGCTTCACTTCCAGATGCCAATGGAATATTTGGTTCTTGCAAGTAAGTGCAGAAATGGAACGTCTTCTGGATCTAAGAAATCGCGTCTCATGTTCTCTCACTTTGGAGTCATGTCATTTCAATGTCAGGAGAAAAATACAAATTCAAATTATAGCAGAAATAAGATATTTATGTCAAACTGAGATGGGGCTTTCAGCACCGTAAAATAAAATATCTCTGCATATGTCCCACAGGCGGGACTTGGAAAGAGGCTACATCATGTCACAGCAGGGAGTCTTACGTATGGCAGAACCCTGGGTTCTGGGTTCAGCTGATGGAGCCACCTCTGGGGAAAAATGCCAAGAGTAAAGATAAAGGTAAAACTGGACCTAGGTGCTTCATGGAGTTCTGCGGAACTGAAAACCAGAAGATACAGGGAAGGAAAAAAGAACAGGAAGCAAACAGGAATGGAGTAGAGTGTAAACATTTTATCCAAAGGACCAAAGAGGCCAAGCTCCTGTGTATTAAGAGCTGCCCCCTGGTTGCATCAACAGATCAGCTTTAAAACTCAAGGTGAAGGTAGGTAGGTAAAGGTGATGGTGATATATGCTGCCCCCTCTTCTGCCCTGAATCAGTGACTGGACTTTATGATGGTGCTTTTAGAAAGTCACTGTTATTACTACTGTTGCCTTTTCTATCTCTTACTGTCAGATAACTCTGCAGATGCCTGGACCTTCTCTCACTAGCTAAAATATTAGTACTTTCAAATATTATTGATCATGGTATCACCCAAAATAGGAAGATAAATGTTATATATTAGGTGTTTAGTGACTGTTGAGTTTGTTTCCTAGCTATCAAGCATTCAGTTTAGTTAAAGATGACATCATTTCTAAGCATTTTATTATATTATTGATAAAAGTTTCTTCATGAAGTATGCATTTTGTTTATTTTGTTCAGAAATACTTACTGGGGGATTGTGGGGACTTGAAATGACCAGAAATCTCTGTATACACACAATGCTAAATAATCTAAAGTTATCTGGCTAAATACATATAGTATTTGGCTAAATTGTGTTGTGTATTCCGATAAAACAAGAAAAATTTCCATTTTCGTTTACTACTATGATTCTGTAGAATTAAAGATCCATTTATATGAATGATCTTTTGAGTGTTACTTATACGACTATTGAAATTATATAGCCAACTCCAGATATACAAGATAAATATTTCATTCATGTCCTAAAACCTCTTCCCTGCAGAATTATGCAGAGAAGACTCAATATTCTGGATTAACAAGTCTATGTACTATTTAGGATATATAGACCATCAGAAAAAAATTTTATCTTATTCCTCAACTCAGACCAAATAATCATCTGACTACTTAAAATAGAAAGATGTAGTTTCTATTATTTTAGGGATTGGAATCATTCTTCCATTTACCCACTCACTCAGCCTTTACAAATTATTTAGTGTTTGCTACATGGTAGATAGAAGAAAATTAATTAGGGATCCAGAAATAAGTTAGAAAAAGCACTCTGACTTCAAGGTATTGATGTTCTAGGGATCAGACAAATAAACACTTTACCATATTTTCCTTGGTATCTTCCACAGTAACCAATGTAAGTCTTGGTGCTGAGTAATTTAGAAGCATTTGCTAGATGAATGAATCAATAAATGAGACTTGGGTGGAGTGGACATATTTAGTCAGTAAGCCACCAGAGGATACATCTTGAGATTTGAAGAAGCCATATTTCAGACAAGGCAAAAACCCAGTCTTGATTTGTTTGCTTTTCAACTATGAAGTTTGTTTTCTCAAGAATGGTCTCAAATTTATGAAGAACCAATCCAACATGGATGCATCAGGAAATCCCTAGCACTTGAAATTAATCTGAAGCTAACCAAGCATGACCCATTTCCAAAAGGAGTCCTCATGTGCAGAATAGCGGCTTGGTACCATCCATTTGTGTTTGCATGGGTTAAACGTCCTAAGTGCTCTCTTTAAAGCCCTGAAGTCTGTTAGAGTGCCCTGTGTTCTTTTATTCTTGCACACATAATCAGAAACCTGAGCATGCTGTCTTTCAATTGCCCAAACTCCCCATCTCTTCCTGTGTGGACCCTCCCTGGAATGGCTTCTCTGGCCTTCCCTTTATGTGAGATTATAAAAGAAAACTGGATTTTGAAGAAGATAGGAACAATTCCTGACATGGCCCATGTGAGCTGCTGAGTTTGTAACAGAACCTTCCATTTTGCAGGGAAGGTGTTATGATATTGACAAGTTGAAATTATAACACAACAGAAGATTCAGGAGGCCATGTCTTGCCCGTATTTTACCTGGTAGAACAAAGGGGTCAAGTGACAGCAGTGGTACCAAATTGAGCTGCTGAGCCAGCACCAAGACCAATCACATAGGATCCTCCAGTTGATTTAGGCTAAGTAGAATAAGTTCGAATTTACATCAGACCCAGACAGACACTTTTAAAGATAAAAGGTGTGAGCAGGGACTGGGATCTAGTAAGAAGCAAGATAACACTCCAGTGAAATCCTGCTCTTCAGCTCTGCTTCTAGCCCAGCTCCTCCATTTTCCCAATACAAGACACAGAAGTTTATACAATTCTTGACTCAGCCAAGTACAATTATTCAGAGCAACACCGTGTTTCTTGACTTGGTAATAACACATCTATGGAGAAGGAGATCTTGAAAATTAGCCATTCAGTGCAACAGGCATAGTCTGGATCATCTTTATCTTTATTGCTGCAGCAAACATTTGGAAAATATTAATGAAGACTGAGGGACCACAGAACTCACCACAGGTATACTGGGTCATGTCCCTCAGCACCTTCCAGGTTCCTGAGGCTTGAATTCTTGGTGGATTTTCCTCTCTAACTCAACCTCTAGTAGATGTCTACCACCAGAGCATCCATTGCTGACCTCATCACCTTGGGAAGATTGTAGAGCTCCTGCAAACACTACAGGTCTTTGTTTATGAATACCTTTTGTTTATGAAATTTTTATTTGATGCAGACATGTTCAATGATTTCTCCCCTTTGAAGGATACTATTCCTTTAGGTTAAATATTGTCCCTTTAAATGTTTTACAAATTCTAAACCTACATCTAGGAGTGAGTATTTTTCCTTTTTTTATTTTGAACTATATGCCAGTTATTGTTGGTGCTTTGTGTACATCACTCCAAAGAACTTGTAAAGTATTTTGAAAGTTGAGAAAACAACTGTAGAATCATGAAGCATGAGCTCCTGTTTTCCAGCAAAAGCTAAATGATGCTGCAGAAGAGATTGCCACCAGGCTGAAGAGGACACTGCTGAGCTCTTCTGAAGGGCATTGACCACCAGGCGATGACTTAGAGAAAGGAGACAGCAGTAGAGGACAAAGGAAACCAGCTAAAGCCATGGGTCTCTGGAAGCGCCTAATAGCTCAGCCTGAACACAGAGCCGCAAATAGAATCAACCACACGGAATGGCCTGCTCCCGGGCCCAGAGGATATAACATTCTTCAGTATTACAACTATTTTAGAAATGTATATTGTTAACAAGAATTCCATGCCCTCAGCTCTCCAATATTGGTGGTTAAGGAATTTACAAGCAGTATTATTGGGAGTATATATGAATATTTGAATGTATGGACACATTCAGTAGAAAAATGTTTTTAAATGAAGGCATGTTTTAAAATCAGTACATAAATGTATGAATAATTTACCCCCTGATGTTCAGCATGATTATTTCTATATTCCTTCAGGCTGGAACACAGTGATGGCTCAAGACTGAGTTCTAAAAGAATTTCAATAGTTCTGAATCATAACTCTCCTTTGTCCAGTTTATTGGTGAGGTGCACCACAAGTAATTTGCTATTAATGGTGGGTAAAATCTGAAATTGGTGAACAATTTGAATTTAGAACATTATAAATCAGTTTCAAGATTACCCCACAAAGCAATGTCATACTCATTTGCTTTATAATATGCTTTCTTATGTGAAAGAGAAGAAAGCAAGTTCAGTTAGAGGTCTGGAAAGTGCATATATATAACCCAGGTGTACCCCATAGGAGTGTGTGATGTTTTCTGTTATGTGTGTCAAGACCAAAATGTTGAGAAAAACTTTTCTATATAAACAAAGATAGTGTTTAGCTATCATCTTGTAATCCTATATTTGCCCATTCTTGAATCTGTGTGCTATGTAGGAACCCATGCTGGAATATACTTTTTTTTTTTTTTTTGAACTTGGAATTCTTAGACTTCCTTTTTAACTGCCAATTACTAACAGATTCTTTTTTTTTTTCTTTTTTTTACTTGGTGCGCTATAATTACACATCTTTGTTTGGTACAAGCTAGTATAGGTTAAGACATCCATGCACACATTTCTCATTTAACCCTTCCCCAATTCCCGCCCCACTCCCTCCTCTTCCCTCTTTCTCAAGATCAGTTTAGTGATTGACTTTGATGTGTTCATAGAAAGTACGTCATGTTCATTAGGGTGTCCTCCCTACCCCCTTCACCTTCCATTAAGTCAAATGGATTACAAAACTATGGGATATGTACACAATAGAATTTTACTCGGCCATAAAGAAGAACAAAATCATGTTATTTGCAAGGAAATGGAAGGAACTGGAAAACATTATGTTAAGCGAGATTAGTCAGTCACAAAAAGTTAAAAATAGAATGCGCTCCCTAATATGTGGAAGCTAAGGAGAAAATGGGACTTTAGAGGGACTCCAGATGAAGGAGAATCCTTAGGTGGAATATACTTTTAATGTAGTATCATTTAATGTAGACCTGTTATCAATTTCACAATGCTGGAACATACTTTTAATATAGACCTGTTATCAATTTCACAATATAGGCACTTAATGTTTATCAAAAATATAAAAATAATACAGTAACTTTTGGAAGGAAAGTGTGAATACTATAAACATTAGAGTATATGAATATGTACAAACTATAACTTACCTATATGCAAAAAGTTGTGCAAGCTACAATGTTAGAACTTCGTATGTAATGTCAATTTTTTGAGTTTTGCTTGAAAATAGGGAGGTCAATGGATCTTTGTGTGTAGTAATGGCAGGACACGTAAGCACTTTGTTCATTCAGGTGACAAGTATGCTAATATTGTGAAATATTGATCAATATGTTAATATTGACAAGTGTCAATATTCTTGTGTACAAACAAACATCAGGGTTGCTCTCAGAAAGAGCAGAGTACAGTATGGTTCAAGATGGTGCTGGGAGGATAGAGATGATGCTGGGGAGGGCAGAGAGGCCAGATGATGCAGAGTTTTGAAAGCTGCATTTAGATTTATCTTTTTCCCAGTTTCAAAGTGAAGGCATGGAAGTATTTTAAGCAAGATTGAACATGATAAAATTTGTATTTCAAAAATGTGCTCTGCATGCAGTTAAAGTAGATGTGGGTTATAGTTTGGGAATCTCTGGTGGGAATTCAGACAGCAGATATTGTAATTGGGTGCTGGAACTAGAGAAATGTGGTGAAGTAAAACTAGAAATTTCTAGTGGAGATTAGTAACACAGAGGATCAAAGAGAAGGAGGGGGTGAGAATTACTCAAGTATTTGGCTGACACAGTCCAGAGGAATGGTGGAGGAGCAAGGGAAGAGTGATTCGGGCTTAGGGAAGGAAGATGAGGGTCTGGGCTTCAGATGCAGACGTGCCCTGACTTATGATTTTTCAACTTCATGACCCAGCAAAAGCAATATGCATTCATAGAAATAGACTCTGAATTCTGACTTTTTCCCCAGGTTAGTAATGTGCATTATGGATCTTCTCTTGAAATACTGGACAGTAGCAGTCAGCCACAGCTCTAGGTCAGCCACCAGGGTAAGTAACCAACTCTCTAAATTTCTTCGATCTATGAGTTTATACTTTTCATCAGATTCAGAAAGCAATATGGCTATTTTTTCTTTAAATATTTTTCTGACCCTCCTGCTTTTTTTCTGGAATTTTAATTATACTGGATTATGTATTATATAACAACAGGTGACCTATCACTAAAAAGATGATAAATTGTTCAGTTAAATTTTCTTTCTTATAGTTTGACTAGTTTAAATTGTTATGCCTTCAAGGTTACGTTTTAAAATTTTTTCTCTTAAAGTATCTAATCCTCTATTAATTTCAACAGATTTTTTTTTCTTGCAATACTAGGGATTGAGCCCAGGGGCATTCTACTTCTGAGCCACAATCCCAGCCCTATTTCTTTTTAAATTTTGAAAAAGGATCTCACTAAGTTGCAAAGGGCCTCACTAAATTGCTGAGGCTGGCCACAAGCCTGAGATTCTCCTGTCTCAGCCTCCCAAGTACTGGAATTATGAGTTTGCCCCACCACACCTGGCTAAAAGAATTGTCTTATGAATTATTTTATTTTTTATCCATGGAAATTTAGTTTTCCTATAATGTCTATTTATCTCCCAATTAGTGTTATGTCTTTCTTTCAGGTTTTAGGATCAAATCCAGGGCATCAGCATACTGAACAAGTGTATTTTCATTAAGCTATGCCACTATCTCTTTTTTTCATTTTAAGTATGGTTATAATAATCTTCATGTTTTTGTCTGCTTATTCCTGATACACATTTTCTTCTGTGTTCATATCTATTGACTTATTTTTTTTATTAATATAGATCAGACTATTTGGTTTCATTGTATGCATAGTGTGGTTTTGGTTTTTGGTACTGGTAATTGAACTCAGAGATATCCTACCTCCAAAACTGCACCCCAAAACCTGTTTTATTTTTATTTTGAAACAGGGTCTCACTAAGGTGCTAAGGCTGGCTTCGAATCTATGATCCTCCTGCCTCAGCTGTCCAAGTACTGGAATTACAGATGTGCTGTCTAGCTATGTATTTTGTTTCATGTTAGATGCCTGCCAATATGCTATATTGTTGAGAATCTGGCCTTTATTGTATTCTTTAAGGGAGTTTTGAATTTTGGCTTGGTTGAGAGTTAACTTTCAGATCAGTTTGATCTTATCAGGCTTTTCTTAAGATATGTTATTAGGGTAGATCTGAAATAGCCTTTGTTCCAGAGCCTCATTGACCTTATTTTCAACATATCTTTATTAAACACTCAAGGTTCCTCACTCTGGCTCATCAAAACTTAAACTCATCCCAGCCCTGGGTGAGCTCTGGAGGTGACTGAGATTAAAGTGTCCTGGCTTTTCTTCACACAGCACCATGTTTCATTACATATACAGCTTGGTATTCAACAAAGAAAATTCAAAGGGCCTCAATGTATATTACAGCACCTCTTGGGTGTGTGTTTCTGTGTGAGTGTGTGTATAGCAATTACCAGGGATTGAATACAGGAGCATTCTACCTCTGAGCATTTACCTCCAGTCATTTTTTTTTTTTTTACTTTTTATTTTGAAACATGGTCCCACTAAGTTGCTGAGGCTTCCTCAGCCTCCCAAAGTACTGGGATCACAGGTGTACACTACTGTGCCAGGCTTTATTGCAGCTGTCTTATGTTTGCTCTGCATTAGTCGGCTCAGGTTGCTGTAACAGAATACCAGAAACTGGCTGACTTAATCAACAGAGATTTATTTTCTTACAGTTCTGGAGTCTGGGAATCTATGATCAAGGTGGCAGCATCCTTGGGCCCTCTTCTTGGTTTGCAGATGGCCACCTTCTCATGGTGGCCTCACCTGACTTCTCCATTGTGCACACACAGAGGAAGAAAGCCAGCAGACTTTCTGCTTATAAGGGCCCTAAGCCCACCATGAGGAGCCCACTCTCATGACCTCACCTAAACCTAATTACTTCCCCAGGGGCTCACTTTTATACTTACTAATTTACATGCACAATTGATTATTCATTGTTACCAAACGTTCACTGGTCATCATGTAAATTAAAGATTAAGATGATTAAAAATTAATGTGGTTAAAAGTAGGGAATTATAAACATATTAAAGATTAAGATTAAAATATAAAAAATCAAGAATTATAAATTTTTTCTGTGGCTGGGATGAGACCCTAGAAAGCAAATTAATCTTAGGAAAAGATGCCCAAACTGAATAGAATAGAAATTTGGGAGTCAAAATTAGAAGATATCCTACTTAACTCAGTTGACAATTTCTAACAGAACTGTTTCAGATAAAAAAATACTTTACTATATTTATAAACCCTTATATCCTTAGACAGTCATAAGATCGCATCCTACTGAGGGAAATAAGCCAGTCCACCCATCTATTTTTCTGTCAATGCCTCATAAAATAGATGGTTTATGTCTCAGACATAAGACAAAACGAAAGTCCAAGAAGCATTTTCCTTACCAAAGTGTTCCAGAAAAGTACAAGTTACATTTTCTGGAACTGGTTCCCATATTATGAAAGGATCCCAGTTACCCAAGCATAAGCCAGAAAGGTGGTATGACTTAGTGAGTCAGACAGAATGGATTTCAATCCTGGCTCTGTGTCTGAGTAGCTCAGTCTCAGTGACTTTGGAAAAGTTGCTATCTAGGGAAAAGAAACAGGATACAAATTCAAGAGATGTCTAGGGAAGACCAACAGGAATAATGGCCAATGAACTGTATGGAGAGAAGAGATAAAAGTAACTCTTCTTCTTCTTCTTCTTCTTCTTCTTCTTCTTCTTCTTCTTCTTCTTCTTCTCCTTCCTCTTCTCCTTCTCCTTTTTCTTCTTCTTCTTCTTCTTCTTCTTCTTCTTCTTCTTCTTCTTCTTCTTCTTTTTCTCCTTCTTCTCCTTCCTCTTCTCCTTCTCCTTCCTCTTCTCCTTCTTCTTCTTCTTCTTCTTCTTCTTCTTCTTCTTCTTCTTCTTCTTCTTCTTGTTTTTGTGGCACTGAGGATTGAACTCAAGGACATTCTACTTCCAAGCTACACTATACCCCCAGTCCTATTTTTAATTCTTTATTATGAAACAGGGTCTCACTAAGTAGCTGAGGCTGGCCACAAACCTATGATCCTCCTATCTCAACCTCCCATCTACTGGAATTATAGGCAATTACAAGCGTGTACCACCATGCCTGACTCGAAGAAGGAGGTCTTAAGGAAAGTGAGTAAATTTAATTTGAGATATGTAAAATTTGAGATACACGTAGAACTCAACATTGGTCTTCTGAGTAGAGATCTCTGGTTGAAATTAAATAGTTTCAAACTAATTATTAGAGATCAAAAGTCAAGGGAGCCCCTTATTCATACATTCAACTGACAGTAGTCAAGTACTTTCCCACAGTCCCCTAGGTGGATGCTGGAGATTAAAAAATAAAAGACTCAGTTGCTGCCTGTGAAGAACTCACCTTAGAAGCAGAGATTTAACAAGGCAGTTAGATTATACTAAACTAAGTACCCAGTGACTGAGCATTCCAGTCAGTCCTCTTTGTTCCAGTCAGCATTCTTGCTGCCATAATCTAAAGACCTGACCACATAACTTAGAGGAAAGAACATTTATTTTCTTACAGCTTTAGGTACAGTCCACGTGAGGCTGGAGACTGGATTTCAGGACAGGGTGGCCGTGGGAGGCAGAGAGAGGGAGAGCACATGGGCTGTGCTCCTTACATCGAGGAGGCCAGAAGCAAGAGAAAACAAGGGGAAGAGGAACCATTTATATAATCCCCAAGGCCATACCTCAGGAACCCACCTCTGGCCATACCCTATCGGCCTAGGCCACTACCCAGATATAGCCATTACAATGGATTTATCCATTGCTGGGATGACAACCCTCAGGACTCAATTACATCCACTCCAAACACCAATTTATGAGCTCTTCAAGGGACCGTTCTATGCCTAACCACAACACTGAGATGAGAGAGAGGTAGGGACATGTACAGTGGAGATATACACCTGGCCAAAGAGAAGGAAGGTATTGGTGTAGACTTCCAGAGGACTGGGATGAATTCTTAGAGGAACAGTAGGAGCTTGCCAGGCAAAGAGTGGAAAGGGGTCTTGCAGAAAGGGGAGATGGATGATATACAATGTAAGAAGTTTTCATCAGCATAACTGGCTTAGAAAATCTCAAGAAATGCAAACATGATTTCTGGCAACAATACACTTCTTATTTCACTTTTATCTCACTGATCATTCCATCTTAGTATCTATTGTTGCCTTCTTTTCTGCCTAGTTCCTAAATGATAATAGTCTTTCCTGGTGCCTTTTCCATTTTGCCTATATTCTCTCCCCAATTGTCGCATCTATGGCTTCAAATATTATTTTCATGCCAACAAATTTGCACTGAGCTCTAGGCCCTTATAGTTCTTTGATATGTCTACACAATAACCATCTCCTAGAAAAGTAACAACAACAAAATACTATATTTCCATATCTTTTCCAAAACCTTCTCCAAACCCACCCTTTTCCATAAACTACAACAGCATCCACAGTCTATTCACAATGAAAGCTAAGACATCATCATTTTTCTCTCTTTCCCTGACTCCAATGATCAGAACTAGTACCTCTGCATGACTATCTCCAGAATATCAGAAAATATTTCTAAGGTTCTCCACCTTCACTACTAATGCTCTTGCTTTTTCTACCAACATGTCTTACTAGGACTACTGCAGTAGCTACCTAGCAGATGCCTTATTCATTATATTGCTTATATGTAGTTATTTTTCTACTCAATTGTGACCTTCAAGCAGGCAGTTTCTGAGGCACTAGGACCAAAACCATATGACAAGCCAAGCCAGAATGAAGGCTTTAACTAAAATTTGTTCATTCATTTGATGTGAGAGAAACCTGAACATGCATTCAGGAAGATGTCAGCATACTCATAAAAAGAAAACAAATAAATATACAAGAGGACTGTTGATAGAAGTGATATAGCCAGGGGACAGGACTACAGTCTCCGGAAGTAGATGATTTTGTTCATATAACTAGCGGCGTGACCTTGGGAAGTTTATTAAACTTGCCGAGCCCCAGTCTTCTCATAAATTACATGGAGATGACAAATGGCTGTTGGGGAGCAAATGAGACACATGCATGAAGAACTTCAAACAGACCCCAGAACAAAGCAAACACTCACTGAATTTTTGACACTTCTTGAAAAATAATTGGTAGATAAACAGATATTGTGAGGCAAACAAGACTGTCCACCTTCAATCTCCTTTGCAAAGTAAACATCAAGCTCATTTGTAAAGAGGAAGCAGAGGTTTTGGAAACTGAATAATAATAGCACCAGTCACTCTTTGTTGACTAATGTGTGAAAGACATGATTCTAATTATCGACCATACATTCATTTTACTCTTCTAGTAAGCCCATGAGGTCAATACCAATATTATTCCCATTTGTAGATTACGAAATTGAAGCTAAAAGAGATAAAATCACTCACTCAGAGCCACACAGACACTAAATGAAGATTTGAACCTCAGAAGTCTTTGTTGTTCTGAACAGATGCAACATATTGCCTATAAATTCCTTACTCTGTAGATTTGAGCAGAAATGTCTCAACCCATATTTAAATCCTCACTCTAAGTAAAATCAGAACATGCCTGGTGTGGTGGCACACACTTGTAATCCCAGTACTTGGGAGGCTGAAACAGGAGAATCGAAGGTTCAAGGACAGAATTGGTAAGTAGTGAGGCTCTCAGCAACCTAGTGAGACCCTGCTTCAAAAAAACCAAAAAAAAAAAAAAGTGCTGGGGTGTAGCTCAGAGATAAAATGACTCTGGGTTTATAAAAAAAAAAGAAGGAGGAGGAGGAGGAAGAAGAAAAGGAAGAAGAGGAGGAGGAGGAGGAATAAAACCTAAACAGAACAAAGTTATTTTATGTTGCATAGGTTGATGCTCCTTTATTTAAAAAACACTTCCTATAACTAATAAAAACAATTGGACTGTCCCTCAGAACTTCTTTGTAACCCGACTTGGCCTTCCACAAAGCAGAAACTGAAATTCCACAGAGCAGACAACCAAAGCACCCATCATCTTGAATGGTGTCCGTGCTGGTGGCCGAGAGCAAAACCTGTCCAGCGACACGGATCCCAAGCAGGCGATAATAAAGTTCACTTATTTTCCTAGGGGACTCTACAATCAAAAATCTGCTCTCAGGAGTCTCTTTTATCCCTAAAGCATATTCCAAATATTTGCTCTTCAGGTTTCTTCTAATACAACTACCGCGTCTTTGCACACAATACACAAAAGTAAGCGTAGACCGACCTGCAGGGTCAGGCCCCAGTGAGTGATAAATCTGTTGGTCCCAATTTGGAAAGCAAAGTATTTTCTAAAGATCACAGCCCTAGCCATGCACACAGACCTCCAAATGCTTTCAGAGTTGCCCCCTAGTAAAATCATGACCAGGGCTTTGATCTCACCATCTCTTTCTTTTGTAACGTGTCCAAATACCTGGGATTAGGAGGCCAGCAGAAGTCAGAGCAGCATTAAACAAACAGAGGAGAGTGACCAGCCCCGGTGGCTTCTAGAACCGAGGTCATGTACTTGCCCCCCTACTTGCAGACCAAGGTGAAAAGTGCAACCTGAGCTCAGGGCCAAATATAGTATGCAAACAAACATGAAAGAAGGATTAGCTCTCTTCCCTGTGGCTAATGGGGACCCCCAAAATCAATAGCTGATTTATGCCAGCAGAACTCAGTCAATATTGGAACAAAAGATACCGGCTGTATTCAACTCGCCCTCAATCTCAGGTAAACTTGTAGGAAGTTCAACAATTATTCATTGCCCTGGTTGCAATTCTTCTTGACTCGGAAGAACTACTAATGTAGGATGTACACACAAACCCACCACTTGTTTCTTCTAATCGGATTCCTTTCTTCTCCTTTCCTCTCTGGCTCATGACAGATTGCTGTTTGCAGACCCTTTCTGAGTGAATTCCTGTTCAGCCGCAGAGAAAGCAAGCTACTGAGGAGCTGCTGTTGGTCCACCCCTGTCCTGCATTCCTGCTGCAAGCAGAGAGCCACCAAGAGCCCCTTCCTCTGCAAAAGAAAAGAATGCTTCTGCTTGGACTTGGAATTTATGGAAGCTAGCAGCACCAGAGACAGGCAAGGCCACATTCAATGTTGTGATAGAATCCATTACAGACTTTAAACTGCATCTCAGACCCAAGACTCCTACCTCCTAGGCTTTTATGAGCTAGTAGTGGGAAGTGGCCAAATCCCAGGGCCCATGGTGTCCTTTCCTGAAACAGGCCATCCAGACAATGTAGGTGTCTAAGCTCAACTGCTATTCACAATATTTTGGTTGACTGGGTCAAATTCTGCTTACAGATTTTTTCCAAAAATAATTTTTAAAAAAGGGAATTAAACTTACAAGCATGTGAGCTATAATAATCTATATTTTATAAATAAGAATATATTAGAGAAATCCAGATGAATTAGAGCTGCATCAAGTATTCACATCCAGAGAGTTCAATGACAGGAATGCTCTACTGTGGAATGATCTTAGCATGTTGTCATTTCTCTGAACTTTAGTAATAATAGTAATAATAATAATAATAATTATTATTATTATTATTATTATTGTGTGTGTGTGGAGGTACTAGGGATTGAACCCCAGGGCATTCTATCTCTAAGCTACACCCCCAACCCTTTATGTTTTTTTATTTTAAAACAGTCTTTCTAAGTTACTGAGGGTCTCACTAACTTGCTGAGGATATCCAACACTGATTTTCTTTTCCTTTAAAAAAATTAATTGATACATCTTCATAGGGTATAGTGTAATATTTCAACACATGTATATGTTTGATGATCAAATCAGGGTAATTAAATTATCCAACACCTCAAATATTTATTGTTTATTTGTGTTGGGAACACTCAAAATTCTCTCTTCCAGCTATTTTGAAACATATAATAAATCATTATTAACTATAGTCAAGTTACTGGTGCTGTAGAACACTAGAACTTAATTCTCCTATCCAATTGTACATTTTTTTTAACTGTTAACCATCCTTCTCTATTTCTTCTCACCCCACCCACATATCCTTCCAAGCCCCTGGTGGCCACTGCTCTAACTCTCTACTCTTTTGAGATTAGTGTCTTTAGCTTTCACAATATAAGTGAGAATGTGTCTTTCTGGCTTATCCTTGCCACAAATGACAGAATTTCAGTCCTTCTTATGGCTGAATAATATTCCACTAGATATAAGTTCTGCCTTTCCTCTATCCATCCATCCATCAATGGTCACCTATGTTGACTCCATCGTTTGGCTATTGTGAATAGTGTTGCAATAACCGTGAAAGTACGGGTGTCTTTTCAACTGACTTATTTCCTTTTCTTTGGCTGTACACCCAGAAGCAGGATTACTGGATTACATGGTAGTTCTAGTTTTAGTTTTTTGAAGAATCTTCTTACTGTTTCCTACAATGGCTGCACTAATGTACATTTCTACCAAGAGTGTATGAGAGCTTCTTGTCTCCTGTACCTTGGCCAGGACTTTATTTTTTGTTTCTACCTGGGGCCAGTTAATATCTCATCACCAGCTCTGATTTTCTGTGCTAGTTCTTGATACTGAACCACTGCCTTTTGTACTCTTTCATGTATGTCCTTCTGAATTTTGTGTTTTTGTTTTTCTTTTAATTTATACATTATCTGACATGCTATGTAGCTTAGACAGATGTGAACTGCTCTTTGGGAACATGTATCCATGTCACTCCTTCAACATTGGGAAAAGCTCACCTTTTCTGTCTTGGTCTAATGACTTTAGGATTTTCACTTACCTGGAATTTGGCTCCAAGAGATTCTAGCTGGGTCCTGTGATGACTGCTATTTGGATCTACAGTGTATCTACAGTAAGTGAGGGAGGAAGCACCAAGAGGTTTCAGTGACAGTGGAGAGACTTAAAAGTTATTTGTACATTAGGGACCAGTCGGTGGACCACATTTCATATGTTGTGATGGTCAAGGCACCAGGGAAAACCCCTATCATACTTACCACCACTAATATAATAAAATATTCATATAAGGAATACATCTTATGTTTAGGCAAATACATGCTGAATAGCCAACACAAAGCACCAGTTACTCTTCTGCTAAATGTCTGATTATTTAAATCGACATTGCCTGGAAGCCAAGGCAGAAACTGAGTAGCGCAATCATACAATGAACAAACTTGAGATGCCCAAATAAATATGAAGTATTATAAAAAAAAGTCAATAAGTTTTATTTTCAACACTTAAACTCAAACTTTAAAGAGCAATACAGAATAGGGAAAAGTGTTTCTCAGCAGGATCAGTGGCCAGGTTTCTCTGACATTGTCTGCCTGCACATTTGCAACAATAAGGAGATGCTCACTTTCGATAAAGTGAAGTGGAGGAACAAGATCTTTGGGGGCTGCTCTGCCAATATTAGGTACTGCCATTAAGTCTTCCTTCCTCTTGTATTTTAATTAAGTAAACGCCAATTCCCTCTCATCTTTTCTGAAGATACAAACATTGACGCCATCTCATAAGCCAAAAGCTTTACATATCCTTAAAGATTTTGCATTTTTAACATTTTCAGAAGGTTGGCCTTACTTGTTTTCATGTATATACACAAGAAAACCCTTTTTAAATCATCCTGCCAACATCCTTTGAATTACTATCTCTATTTTACCACGGAAAAACTAATGTTTAGAAATATTAAGTGAGTTACATAAATAGTTAAGTGTTCAGAATTTAAACCTACACAGTTCCAACTCTGTGCACAGTGCCATGCAATGCTCCAAACACACACACAAATAGCAGCTGTTCACTGAATGCCTGCAAGGTGTCTAGATTTATATATACATCATTCAATAATTCTTCCACAACCATCTGAAGTTGCCATTCTTTTGTCTACCCCAAAAGTAACCTTAGATCTCATGCAATGACTGATCAGTGGCAGAAGTATGATTTGAATCCAAATATCCAATCTATTCCATTATTTATTTATTTATTTGTTTATTTATTTATTCTTGTAACAAAGAATAAATAAATAAATGGGGATGAAACTCAGGGTGCTCTACCACTGAGCTATATCCTATCCTTTCTTTTAATTTTTTTTTTTTGAAACAGGGTCTTGCTAAGTTGCTCAGACTATCCTCAAACTTGTGATCCTCCTGTCTGAACCTCCCCAAGTCACTGGGATTGTGTGAGTGTGTCATGGTGCCCAACTTGTCAACTATCTAATTCCTAAATACGCACTGTTACTCACAGCACTGCCTTGCCCATTTTTTTCTCCCCCCTGAAAATTTTTCAATAATATTTAGTAATTACAAGTGCTTGTAAGGTCTAAGTTCTACCTTTTAAGAAAATAGGAAGGTTTGTCTTCATGAAGAATTAGATTTGTATTGTCAACCAGGAGAAAACACACACACACACACACACACACACACACACACACACACACATAGAGCATAACACAATATACTAAAATGTAATAATAATAATAATATATCGAACAGTAAACTTAGATTCAGTACAATGCAAAAGATAGCTGGGAGCAAGAAACCACCAGCAATGTCCTGTGTCATTTTCCCTGGGGTCTCTTCATAGGGGTAACGTGAGGTTTGAAGGAAGGGCAGCTTCATGGCAGGAGCTTGTAGGAACCAACCTCCTCTCCTCCTGGTCTTTCTTCTCTCGGCTCTTCCCCTAGGACAGGTACCAAGGCACCAAGACGAGACAAGTTTGCTGCTGGGAAAAGGCCAGTGCCTATCTTCTCATGGGGATGTTAGTTTTCACTGAAACACTCCCCTCACCCTTCCAGTTTTCCATTTTGTGAGTCAATCTGACAGCTTAAATCACCAGAAATATTACTTTTTCTTCCTAAAGTGTAGGTTAAATGCAATGTTTAGCATAATGAGCCCAAGGGGGGAATAGGCTCATTGTAAAATTGAATACTCCTGTTTAAAACAAAATACAATCCAATTAATAACTACATGGTATAAAGTTTGCAAACAATGAAAGGAGAAGCAGCATTTTTCTTTTGCCTTTTTATAAAAAAATTAAATCACAAGGCCTATTGTTTTGTTTTTAAATTCTGAATACTAATCTATTTCATACATCATGGCTATTTTCTTAAAGGAAAAATATAAAACTATTTTATTAACCACTGTTCCCTCATATTTACTGTAAGGTAAATAGCAGCCGTAGGTAACAGCTCTTTTTCTCCTAAATTACTACTTCCCCTTGCTCCCAGGAGACCTAACTAACTCCAGTTTGACAAAGATTGATCCTCAGTCGAGACTGAAGAAGTTGTGCTTCTCACAGTACATGCCTCCCTTTGCAGTTCACAGTGGCTGAGTTCCAACTCCTACCCAAACCACTCAGGGGTCCTACTCTCTCACTATTCCCAGCAAAAGCAAAACTTGCTTCTTAGGAAGGTTCTTGCTAACACTGCTTAGTAAGATGAGTTCTTGAATATTGCCTTTCTCTTAGCTAACAGCAGACTGAAGGTTTAAGTCCAAATGAATCAGAAACATATGCTCTGCATTTCTCTTAAAAGTGCACTGGGTTTTTATAATTAAAGGAGAACAGCGCTACAGGCAAAGTATACTTTGAGAAGCTATTGCAAGGCAAATGCAGAATGGTCCATAAATGCAAAGATAGACCTGTTTGGTGTTGGATTTTGCAATCTTGAGCTAGGAACACTAGGAACACTGAGCCCTTTGTGGAAATTTCTAAGAGAACCTTCCATTTGCACTCTTTCTCCACAGTCATTTCTCTGATTCCTTGCCTGCTCCTGCTACCCCTAACCAACTCTTCTGGTTTCTTCACTAACATTTCTCTCTCTTTTTTTTTTTAAATAGCTAATATGCAGCATTTGGTCAGAGATCTCTGTATCCTAAGACATACATGATACGGAAGTATATGCTCAATTATCAAGTGTGCGTCCAAAGCCTGATCCTAAGATTGCATTTAATTAACATCACTATTAAACAATCTTAGTGTCAATCTAAATATCCATGGGAACTTTAGACTAGTTTATAAGGGTTTATCTATGGGAACACCCATGGGGACTTTAGATTAGTTTATAAGGGTTTTCTTCACCTTTCTGTCATCTTTATTGAGTGTGTGTGCTTATGTGAAAAATAGGATATCGGGTACAACTGAATCCCAACTTAAAAATTACAAACTGCCTTAAAGAATCAGTTCATGCTTCTGAATTTCAGCTTTCTACATCTACTAGGAGAGTTGATAATGCTAGAGGAGGTAAGAATAGAATCAAACAGTGGATTAAAGTTGTTTCGTAAGTCATCATATTCAAGTTCATTTGAGTTTGAAGGGAAATCAGATCTCCATAGAGGCACTCTGCAACTTAGCATTTGGATGCTTTGCACCGTGGTTCTCTGCAACATTTTAGAATATCGTTTTCCCTTCCACAAAAGAGAAACTGGATAAAGCAAGTGTCCACTCGCCTTATTTGTAACCCAAATTCCTGTGAGGAGCTCTCCCTTGGAATTTTACTCAGGCATAAAGAAGAACAAAATTATGTCATTGGCAGGAAAATAGATGGTACTCAAGAATATTGTGCAAAGTGAGATCAGCCAGTCTTAGCAAGTCAGGGGTCCTGTGTTTCCTCTTGGATGTGGAAGCCAGAGGGAAAATAGGAAACCAAAGGGACTTCGGATAAGTGAGGAGAGAGACCAGTAGAAGAATGGAAGGGGACTAGAAACAGGAAGTGGGGAGGGGACAAGGGAAAACTGATGAAGGAAACAATACAGATAAGGCTAAGTCCATATAAGAGTATCACTACCAATGTCACCAATGTGTGTGTATGTGTGTGGGGGGAGTATCCTGAGGGAAACACACCAAGGGTTGTGTGCTTGTATGTTTGTATCTCTTTGAAACTCACTATGATGTATCATCACAATGCACCAGTAAAAATATAAGAAAGAGAACCTCACCTTTTTTCACACTCTGGCTCTTTTGAAAGTCTGTGAACCAATCAGCAAGATTTTAGAGACAGCCGAATAAAATGAGCTCAAGCATAAAACTGTTAGCTGGTGATGGAGGTCTGGACCCTCAGCATTCTGGCCTGCCACCTTCAAATCTCCCTGGAGAAAGGACTCAGTGTGGCATTCACCCGGGTGCCCCATGTGCCCTGTGCTCGAGCCATGTCCTTTGATCTCTGTAATCTCATGTAATTTTATCTCCACCTGATGTAAGTTAGGTAAGCAGTAGTAGAGTCATATATCCAGCTTCACCCTGGGATTCTGAGGGAAACTCCACATTCCTGAATGGTGCTAGAATCAGAAATAAATCAGGTCCTGCACAGATTAGGAAGGAAGAACCACATGATAGGCTCCCTGTCCACTGCGTCGGAACCTGGGGGCTGTTCCTCTCCACTGCTGCTGGAACTGAATCCCAACCTAGTCTCTCCCATTGAGGCCACTTGTGTGGACTCTGGTCAGCACTCCAGAAGGCCTCCCTCTGGGCTGGCTCAAGCTTCTAAGACAGAAGTCCATTTGAAGTACTTTAAGCCAAGGGAAGCACTAATTTTAAACTAACACTAATTTAAAAGGGGTACAACACCACATTGGGGTGAGCCATGGAGTAGACACTGGCCGCAGATTCAGCTCTTAGCACCTCTACATGATACCTGAGTGACCTTCACAAGTCAGCATTCTGGGCCTCAGTTTACTCATGTGTGTGATGGCTCAGGTTATGCCAGACCTTCCCATCCCACATGGGCACAATAAAGGTTAAACAACATTTTTTTTAAGGAATAAGAAGAACTGAGCGAGAAAATAGGTTATGGACAGTGTTGAGATTTCACAATTGCTGACTGTCTATGAAGTTCCAGGATTGCAGCAGACCCTGGCTCTCCTTCCTGGGTGGTGGAAGATGAGGAATGTCTCTGGGGAAACCTCTACACAGCTCTGCTCTCCCGGCCTGTGCTAGGTCAGTACAGTGAGAGTCGGGACCCTCACTGTCTTCCGGACTCCACCCAGGCCTCCCACACAGCCTCTGCTGAGAGCTGTTTTAGGGAGCAGGGAGCTGAGCGAGAGGCTATGGGGCTTCCAGAAGCTTCTCTACATAGTGTTTCAGGGAAGGGCCTGTGTTAAGCCACACAGCCACAGGCTTCAACAGATAAGGACAGCCATCCGTTGGAGGCAATCGGAATCTGGAGGAATGGACACTCAGTGTGGCCCCGGGGTAGTCACCAAAGAAATGATGCAAGGTGTCTACAGTCGCTGATGAGAGGGACCAAGGACAGCGAGAACTTTTCCCTGCAGTTTGCATTCCCTAACTTCACTATAACCATGTTTACAGCGTGCGAGATATGATGCCAGATGGGATACTGCGGACAAGTGGAGTAGAGGAGTGGGGTGAGAAGACAGAGAAGGAAAGGAGAAGGAACAAATGTGAGAAAGAAGGATGCCAGTCCCCAGGAGAGTCACGTCACCTGTTTTGTACAGAACAAGTGTCAAGCTGTGTCCCTTGCTCATCGAAAACAAAATGTAGCAGCAAGAACTGTTTATTCTCCTGATGTCTCCCCAACCTCAGCAATATTTGAAGTTAAGGACTCCTCAGTTCAACTAAACCTCTATGACTCCAATCCATGCCCCTTTGAAAAAGAGCATAGAAAATAGAAAAGAAAAGGAAAAGTGTAGCCGGGCGTGGTAGCGCACGCTTGTAATCCCAGCATTTGGGAGGCTGAGACCGGAGGATCCGGGTTCGCGGCCAGCCTCAGCTACTTAGTGAGCCCTCCACAACTTAATGAGACCCTGTTTCAAAATAAAGAATAAAAAATAAGGCTGGGGGTGTAGCTTGGAGGTAGAATGCCCCTGAGTTCAATCCCCAGTACTGCGAAAAAAAAAAAAAAAAAAAAAAAAAAAAAAAAAAAAAAAAAGAAGAAAAAGAAAAGTGTGTGTGTGTGTGTGTGTGTGTGTGTGTGTGTGTGTGTGTTAGGTGAGCAGAGCATCTCCATGTCACGGTCTTGAATATTTTACAGCAGGAGAATTTACAGTAGAAAGCCTGAGACAAGCAAAACCCAGCTCAGTTTTCATGACACTTCATCCTGTCTAAAGGAAGGTCATAAGCCAGACATGGTGGCACATGCCTGTCATCCTAGTATTTGGGAGGCTGAGAAAGGAGGAGCACAGATTGGAGACCAGCCTCAGCAACTTAGCCAAGATCTGGCTTCAAAATAAATGATAAAAGGGGCTGGGTATGTAGCTCAGAGGTAGAAAGCTGCTGAGATCAATCCCTAGTACTTCTCCCCCACACATCAAGAAAAGGACGGTCACAGAACAACATCAGGTGCTTTCTAGAGGCTGGTTAAAGCACTGGCAAATGCCAGCTTAGATCACTTGGATGACTATTAATTTAAAGAAACTCTTTTCCTAGAAAAAAAAGAAAAACATAGCCAGGCATTCCTGTGCTTTCAACCAGAGGTGCCTCCTCCCAGCCGGTCCTTTTCTTTGTCCTGACGTGGGTAAGTCTGACCTGGGCAAAGGTACCAATTTGGGGACCACGCACCAGATTCTTCCAATTAGGTAATTGTGCACAGACCCTGCCATGGTGACAGCAAAAAACTACTGTGCAGTCCCCATTCCCACTGTTCAAGTGATAAATGACCCTTGGGCCGCTCTCCCCAGAGCCGAGCAGGGCCCGCCTCTGGAAAATGGCCAGAGAAAACACAGCAAGATTTATAAGAACCAAAAGCAGGGTGAGGAAGAGCCTTGGGGCATGGGGAAATGACCTTGTGAGGAGATGGGGTGCATGCTAGTAGCTCTGTGTCGCTCTGTGACAACAAGGCAGGGCACAAGGGCAGGTGGGGGGCTAGGGAAGAATGAGCAGGCACTGTCAAAGAGCCCATCTGCAAGAACATCGCTGGGCCCTGCTCTTTGGAAAAAGAGACCACTGGCCCTCGAATCCCAGTCTGGCTCCTTCATTCACCCCAGTCCCTTCCAAACAGACACTGTTAAAGGAGACAAATGGAGACAGAGAAAGAACGGTCATGTGCTGCAGAGATTAAAAGGCATGATGGTACAATTAAAGATATTTACCAGAGAAATTTGAGCCCCATTACATGCTGGCGTACAGTATGGGAGGAAGAGCTGTTTTATATCATTAAAGACAAAAGCCAGGTCTATAGGTAAGCTTTAAGAACAATAAACATCCTGAATTCAAGAATAAGTCTGTCAAATGAAGGGATATTGATTTTGGAACAAGGAATATTATGTCAAACAACATTAGTTTAATTGATCTGAATTTAGTTTAAGTACTAAAAGCATTTATATACAAACAGCAAATGAAAATTAACTGCAGCTGAGCCTTGCTGCTGGCTCTCAGGGGCCCCTGGGCGGACGAGAACCTGGCACCGCGCAGGCCTGGCTGGAGCCCCGAGCTCGCTCCCTCCGAGGAGCTGGGGTGGCTTCCCAGGCAGGACACTGAGGAAGGCAATGTGCTTTCTCTCAAAGGTGGGAATGTTAAACACTGGCCCTTGACTTCTCCAAATACACAAATGCCATTTCATGCTCTGAAGGAATTCATAATAGGATGGGGTGAGGCTGGGAGCAAGCAGAACCCAAGTCAGAGAACGGCTTCTGTCCTGAAGTGAGAGGGTGGGCCCAACCCTCCTCCATCTGCCCTGACTCCTGAATAAAGCTCTGCACAGAACTTCCCCTTGCAGCTGCTGCCAGACCCAGGGAACCCCAAGCAGAGGTTCCAGGAAAGCCCCTGGGCAGGGGGTCAGATAGACAGTTCTCAAGAAACAGTACCAGCCTCTGACCCCAGTTAAGGATGACATAAAGAAAGACCTCAGAAGTGCCAAAGTCATTTCCTGACTGCTGCTTTTGCTTCTTGGAAAAGAAAGAATACGAATCCACCACTTTTTCTTTCAGAATCCCTCCCCACAGCCCTCCTATAGAGCCGTGGCTCCAGGATGGATCTGAGATGGCATAGTAAATGCATGGCCATAAAGCCACGGCAGGGATCACCTTTTCTCTTTGCACACCAAAGCCTCGTGTGTGCAAGGATAGATGAGATTCTACTGAAGGGAAAATCCATGATCTCTTTAAAGCACACCGGTCCCACACATGGCTCCGCCATGGACCCCATGAATCTGAGAGGGCGTGAAGATTCCACAGTGTGCCACCCTCATTATTCAATGTCTGGTCAGCTCAGAAGTCAACTGGGTTTCCACTCTGTTTTCAGAAGGCCAGTCAAAGATCCCAGGATCTTGTTTAGTTTACTTTTTGCCACTTGAGCATTCTCTCCCTTAAAGTCAAGTCTCCATGTAAGATAGAAGGGCAGTTGAGTCTTGGACTATTAAGTGGACTCTGTCTGACTCTCAGCCTCCAGTGTAACCACAGGGCACTGTATATTGTTGGATCTATAGCTTCATGTGCAAACATGATAACAGAGATAGCAGAAATCCACAGTTCTCTATCCATTGAGTCCCTTCACTACATACAGGAAAATTCCTGTATTCAGGGTCTCAGCTGTAAAAGGATTTTTATAGGTGTTCCCAACATACCAGAGTTATCCTATCTCTGCCTTGATTTCTCCTTCTTGAAATGGTTTTTCTATTCCATCCATCATTGGAAGCATTTTCTATCAGAACATTTTTTTCCCCGTCTGATGTTCTTAACCAATGTGGTCAGTGGGGAAGCAAAGTAACAGAGGACCAGGAGAGCAGCATCCCAAGAAGACAGATGCGACGTGGCAAGGACAATGTCAGAAGAAATAAGGTGTAGTCAAGGTCATGGGTGACACAACATTTTGGAAACACTCATTCTGTGCAAGAAACCATGTAGTTGTAGTCAGGATCTTCAAGACTCTAAATTTAGGACTAATATTCCTGGGCTACTGGTCATATTATATTTGCTCATCAAATGTACATTGAGTGCCCTTGGTGTGTCATGCCTTATGCAGAGCATCCGTGAAGACTGGCACATTGTCCTTCCCTTCATTAAGGGAAATTGATGGCTTTTACCTGCTGAATCAGAAAAACAGTCAAGCTACTCCAGGAACCTTGAGGACAGGAGCAATTTCTCTTCCATGGCAAGGAAAGGGTTTGGAAAATCTTACCCAGAAGCCTACCAGCTGGAAAAAGGGAGTGGAAAGAAGGAGATTCCACAAAGAGGGAAGAGCAAGAGCAAATGCACAGCACGCAGATGAAGTCTGCACCATGCTAAGTGGTCCTGTGTGCTGGACGGTGGGGCAAAGTGGAGAGAGCCTGGCAGGAATCCTAGGCAATCGCACTCATGGCTTCCTAACCTCACGAATGCTTTCCTTTCCCCTTGAGAATCCGTAATAGACTGTGAGGCAGATGGTCTTTGGTTTTCGTCAGTCTTCTCTACTTCTTAGACATGTGACCTTGGATGAGTCACTTAACCTCTCCAGATCACAGCTTACTCCTGTGAAATAGGCAGAAAAATAATAGCAGTTGCCCTACTTCTTTGCAAAAGTGGGGATGGCTCTTATTTAGAAAGTGAGTCCTTCCACATGCGGGGCTGGGCTAACAGAGTCCTCAGTTCTGTGTTCTTCAGGGGTTCATACAGAGGAACAGAAGAGGCAGAAACCCATTAGGGTTTCTATGCTTTGAATTTAGGGAAAAAACTTCCAATATCTTTCTGCATAGGAAGCAGGACAAGTCCCATCATTTTCCCAACACTTATTTTCCTCACCTATAAAACAGGAGCAGAGGCCAACATCAATTTCTAAGATCGTTTCCAGTTTTGATTTCCAAGGACAGCATTTAAAGCTCATTGGGTAAACTCTTCAGATTCCTAAAGACCTCGTTTAAATCCACCTCCTGGAGTATATCTGTTATATGTCTGAACACTACAAATTATAAAATATGAAATAAATATATGCACACATACATAAACACATGCAAGTATATATAGGCATGCATGCATATATTCTCAAATCTCAATTGTTCCAACCAGGGACACCAGTCCAATGCCTGGAGTTTCTCTTTCCCTTTCAGGATCCAACAACATTTGGCTCAATTCCAATGTATTCCCCAGTTTCTGAATCTTGTTCCCATAAAGATCCGTCTTGTCTCTCTGGCTGAAAGAAATGCATGCTGGGCCTTGTGCCAAGCACTTGGAGGCCTTCTAGCATTCTGCTGTGACCCCTGGGGTATGCCCCTTCCCTGTGTCACACTCTGTGGGGGTAAAGAGAGGCCTGAGATGGCCTCACTTGAGTTAAGTGTTGAGTTCTGAGACATGAAAGCTTTCCCCAGGCCCAAGACTGGGCTCTCCAGATCTCTGTCTCCACAATACCAGTCACCTGGGTCCTGCTATATATATCTAGTGTCTTATAGAGTGGCCCTCAGAAATAGAGGGACCCATCTACTCTCCTGGATCTCCCATTAGTTATGTTCCTGAAACTGTCTTGTGGTTTACAAAATGCATTTGTATCTTTGACTTGATATATGTCAAACCAGGTCTTTAGCATCCAAACGTTCAATGTATAATTAATGTACCTATGGGATCCTAGGGACGCTGTTTTGAGGAAATTTCTTCTTATTGACCTCTAGTAATGCTAGAAGGACCCAGATATGCCCTGCCTGGGAATAGGGTATTCTCAATCTCAAAGGACCAAAGGGACTAAAGTTGGCTGTTAGAAAAATGGAGAAAAACTAGTCGGGCATGGTGGCGCATGCTTGTAATCCCAGAATTTGGGAGGCTCAGACCAGAGCATCCAGGTTTTCGGCTAGCCTCAGCTACTTAGCAAGGTCCTCTGCAACTTAGTGAGACCCTATTTCAAACTGAAGAATAAAAAAAATAGGGCTGGGGATGTGGCTTGGAGGTAGAATCCCCCTGAGTTCAATCCCCAATACTGCAAAAAAAATTAAATAAATAAGTAAATAAATAAATAAAAATAAAAAATAAATGGAGAAAAGCGAAAAGATAAGGGAACTCCATCCTTTCCCTACATACCCTGTCCTTATCAAGAAACCATTTCTGCCACTCTTGGAACTTCCTAAACTTCCTTATTCCTCCTGGCAGCAACTGCTTTCAGAACAGAATTTATTAGCAGTCTCTAAAGGCCCCTAAAGCTCCGACATTTTATGATTCTATTTGAATTTCATCCAATTTTGTTCCGTGAGATGAGAAGTTTTGCTGTTACAGAGTTTCAGAAATATTAGGGTTGTTTGGGAAGAGAAGTAGAGGTCTCCCTACCTATACAGATTTTATGGAGAATGTATCCATGGACACAGGCGTCATCTTGCTGCCCAAGGAACCACCAGGAAGCCTGACCAGATTTCCTCCTATATAAGAGAAGGTGGCCCAGGCGAAGAGGAAGCCCAGGGAAATGCAGCCTGCATTGGCAGAGACACAGCTTTGCTCCCAGAGCCTTTTAGTTTGGTAAAATTGGTAGATGCTATGAATCTAAAGGTGGTAGATATGAAGATAAGTACTCTGTGGTCCTAGAAGTAAGGAATGCATTGTTTACTTGGGAACCGGACACATAGACAGATCATTTCAATAAAATATTCTAAGTGATATAACAGATGTCAAGGAACATTTAACCAATCTAGGAATTCAGAAAACATTTCTTGGTAGGGATGAAATCTGTCCACATGGCCATATTAAGTGTGTTTGTTACAGTGTGTTCTTGCCCTTTGTCTCACAGTATCTTTACTCCATTCCTGTGAGGCAGCCAGGGAAGTGACCCTTATCTCAACTGCTGGATGAGAACACTAAAGGAGAGATAAAACAGACAAAGTTGAACAGTTAGGTGATGGCCCAGAAAAGACAAACTTAGGTAGTTTTTGTGTCCTTGAGAAAAGTTTCCATTGGACAGTGAATGGGCAGAATTAAGCTGTGATTTTAGAATATTTGGGGCTTGGTGCAAGTGATTAAAGGGATGCTAATGTTTTTCATAGTGTCAAATCTAGCAGCACTTATTTGCTTCAATCAAAGCTAATTTATATAGAAATATATGCCGTATGATTTAGAAACACGGTTCCACTTACAGCTCCAAAACTTTGTGCTGTTTTATGTTTTGTGCTTTGTATATTCTGTTCTCTTCACTTATAAAGCTGTTCTCCACGTGTGCGCACCTGGCATATTCTTAGAACACTCCCCTCCACAGCTGAATCACGCATGCCTTGGATCTCATTCTAAGAGAGTTTATTGTTAATTTTCCTGATTGTCTTCCCCACCTGACAATGTGGGTGATGGAGTAATATTGCTGTTCCATTTCACTGTAGGCTTCTAGAACCCACCAAATGGTGGTTGTTCAGTAAGTGTTTGAATACATGAGTGGGTAAATAAAGAAATGAACAAGAGTTAACAATACTGGAAATTAATGTCAGTGAATTGCCTTCAGCTTCATCCCTAGGATACAGAGAGCTGGAAAAAAGCAACATTCCAACAATGAAAATAGATGAGGCTAACTGCAAATTCATGGCATTTTCCAAACCCATCAGAGAGCAGAGTTTACAGAGAGCTCCCTCTAAATCTGAGAGACACTGTTTACAGAGAGAGAAAGCTATGGACATGTACTCACCTGGAATAGCTAAGGCTGCACACAGATAGATTCAACTAGAATAGCAGATGAATTAGCAAAGGTTGAGTGCCAGGAGGCTAGATGGGGGAAATTCCTAGGGGGGCACAGAAATTCGAGGGAATTCACACTTTTCAGGCTTGTATTCCATAGACTCTCAATACTCACAGACAAGACCAGAAAGAGCCCTAAGAAGGATCCACCACAGTGCAGAACTTAGTGAGAGGAAGAGGAACCAGGTAGGGAAGAAGAACCTCTGCTGGATCCTTCTCCTATAATGCCACTGTAGATTTAAAACCTTTATCTGAAGGAGAAGGACTTTGGACATAGGGAAATCCTCAGTGCAGCTGAGGGAAGGAAAAAATTGGTGCAGGGGGAAGAAAATGATGTGCTAAGCCCACAGCTGAAGAAAGGGAGGGGCAGAGGACAGAGGACAGAGGACAAAGGACAGAGGACAGAGGAGGCCACAGTGCTGATACCCAGGAACATGACATAAACCTAAGACCAAGATTAATTAGAACATCAGAGAACACACTCTACTAAGTTTAGAAGTTTGAGATAAGAAGAAATGGGAGAACACTACTAGAGAGGAAGGAGGAAGAGTTTGCAAAGAGAGCCCTTCTTAATAAAACCTAAATCTCAGTATTGTACAGACAACTGCTCTGGTTAGTCGCTTCCTCTCTAGCCACAAATTACCTTTACAGGAATTTGAACTTGTGGTGAGTTGAGTGCAGCCAATGCAAAATTAGTAGCACCCCAAGTGTTAGAATATATTTTATTTCCAGGAATAAATGGAACATTCACCAAGCTAGACTTAGATCTATTTTTTTTTCAGAATTAAATTTTAAGAATGCTATCATGCCAAGCATGTTGGTACACCTCCATAATCCCAGTAGTTGGAGGCTAAGATCTGATTATTACAGGTTGGAGGCCAGCCTCAAAAACTTTGTGAGACTCTATTTCAAAATAAAAAATAAAAAGGGATGGAGGTGTAGCTCAGAGACCTTTGAGTTCAATCCCCAGTACCACTGCCAAGAAAAGGTATTAGAGTGTTTATAACTCATTCTAAACCTCCCCTCATTGAATAGAGCCTTCCTGAGTATTGGAGTGGAAATCTTACACTGTCATCTCCATTTTCCTCTTTAGTCAAGGTCATACATGTAACATTTAATAAAGTAAGAAGAAAATTAAAGCCATGTTTCTTACCACTGTAGATGTTATAAATAAAAAGAGAGACCTTGGCATGATGGTAGAAACCCGTAATCCCAGTACTTGGGAGACTGAGACAGGAGGATCACAAGTTCAAGGCCAGCCTCAGTAACTTAGTGAGACCCTGTTTTACAAACTAAAAAAATAAAATGGGGCTTGGGATATAGCTCAGAGGTGGAATTCCCTTGAGTTCAATCCTGAGTAACACACACACACACACACACACACACACACACACACACAAAAGATGAAGAAAATTAAGAAAGAGAGATACAAATAAACCTTAGGATATTGCACTGGAGTCCAAGGTATCAGCATGGACTCAGTTTTATGTATGGATAGATATAGAAATAGGTGTAAATGTGTATGTATGGACATGTGCGTATGCACATACTACAAGCAATGGTGATACCCTAGTACCAGGCAACACATCTATAACTAAGATCTTTATTTCTAAGTACCTACTTTCCAATAAATGCAAACAGGTATTCTTGGAGAAATGGTTGATTCTAGACTGGAATCAGTTAATTGGTTTGTTGGCCAGCACAACATAGCTGAAGAATTAGTTCTATGTAGTTGGAGAAGAAAGAATCTAGGCCCACATCTGTAACTACAAACATCTACAGGACTGCTTAGGTTGAAGATCTGCAAACGACAAGTTTGGTGGTATTGATTTTAGCTAATTATAAGAAAGAATGGCATAGTTATCTGAACTGTTTGGAAACAAAATTAATGCATTGAAGGTACTGACCAACCTACAAGGGGTGGGCATTGATGACCACTTGTGAGAAATGCTGGAACTTCAGAGCACTGGAGTTAGAACATTTCTAGAATGTGAGACTCCAGGGTATTTGGAAAAGTTCCTTACAAGTTAATTCAGCCTGTGGATGATAAGAACCTACTATGCACATGCCTTGGTTCTAAGCCTCACAGCAGTTTGAGAAACATGCACTTGGCCTTTCTGTCATTCCCATCCCTGTGTCTGATCTGTGTAAGTCATGACATCATCATCCTTCTCTTCTTCTATTTTGGTTTTGTGGAATAGGTAGCCGAACTCAAAGGAAGTCATTGATCATCAGCCAGCCTACACTAATCCTCATCGAGAGTAAGGACAGAGAACAAGGGACCAACGAAGTTGGAGACCTGGGAGAAGACCGTAGAGTAATATAATATCTTGGGCCCAAGGCTAGAGGGTATTGAAGTATGATTAGGATCACCAGCACCAGGATGAATGTGACTTTGGCCATTTTTGAGTGACATGACAATACAGAATGTGTTTTGACTTTGGGGGAAAGACACTTTAGTTAGTTTGGAAAAAAAAATCAAATAAATAAGGTTGTTATAGGATAATCACATGCTACCTGACTTGCAGCTCTAATATGGGATATAACATGGTAAAGTCAATGCGGCCACAGGAGATGAGAAGGGGCTTGGGAGGAAAAAGTGTATTATACTCACAGGTCCCAGAAAGGGAATTACTACCCACCACTTTGGGTCAGAGGGAAAAGCACAAGCAAGGGCCAGAGTAGAAGACAGGAGCGAAAGGAGATCATAGGCCACGGACTTCAATGGGGCACCCCAACAAAGAAAAGGCAGGGCAAGGTAGACAGTTTAGAATTGGTAGACAACCAACCCTAAACTAGAACAGGTTTTACACTACAGGGGTGGGTTGTCTTTTGACTGGCATCCAGTCCTGGCATGATTAACGTAGAGGAAGATTTTCCCTGGTGTATGGGCCAGAAAGAGAAGGTATCTTTGGTTCTGGATTGAGAAGTTTGCATATTATAAGCATACTTCAGGCCAGACTCTTAGAACTGGCTGGTGTCTTCCCAGACAGAAAGGTATTTGCTTCAAGATATCAAAGCAAAAGAATGCACAGAAAATAAAAATCATATCCAATATACTACAGACTTAATTGCTGGTTCTTAAATCACAGCTTATATTTAGCTGGATAGAACATACTTAGCCCATATAAAAATGTACAAAGAAATTGGGTCTGCTAATTACTCTCACTTGGAAACAAAATATTAAAGTGATATGTGTGAATGTACCAGAAGGTGTAACACTTCCTAACCTCAAGTTATTTTTTTTAACATATAAATTATATGTTCAACACAATGAGGTAAATATTGGTATCTGTTTAGTGCTGCTCTTATTAAAAAAAAAACCTGACATGTATATTCTGATAAAGATATCAAAACCAGAACATATTTTTGAAAGTAATACACTAGAAAAAATTTTGATAAATTCTTTAAATAAGATAAAATTGCATTTTACGTAACGCTTCTGAGATTATCCTTTTCTTAAAAAGTTGTGTAACACATGAAATGATAATAATTATTGATTTGATACTTCAACAAGATAGCTATGAATTCCTAAAGTGCTAATTTTACTACAAGGATATTGCAGTTATATAAAGTAATGTAATGTTTAAGTGAATGCTTATTATATGTTTTGCATTGTATTAAGCATTTTATGCAGTTTTATCATTTAGTCATTAATGCAGTTCATCCCCAATTTAATTGGGAAGAAACCATGACTTAGGAAAGTTTATTATCTTGCCCAAATCTACATATATTGTACATGGACAAATCAATTGATAACCACACTTGTCCACTACCAGAGCTTTTGGTATCACAATCAATCTCACTAACATGTGCAGTCTGGGGAGAGGAGTGGAGTGAGATCCAGAGGGAATTACAAGTGCTGTGTGCATGTGTGTTTGTATCACATTGAGCTTCCTATGACATATAATTACAATGTACCAACAAAAATATATTAAAACAAACCCAAGACATGTACATGCTAAAGATCATAGTAATGTTAAATCAACAGTCAGGTGGCCTTATTTATGCAAACCTATTACAAAAATGGCAAAAGAGTGGTTTTTACTCAAGCAACTCATAGGATTTTAGCAGTAAGAAATTACACATGCATTTTGAGCTAAATCTGGGCTTTGTTAGGGAAATGTGTCATCCAGAAGTCAATAATTCCCTCAGAAAATGAATTTAGTCTTTATTTTTAATATTTAGACTCTCAGTCAAAGAAAATGTCAGTCTCGCTGTTTATGCTTCTCCAAGTGAATACCAAGCATTTTTCTGCAGTGTGACAAAGTCATGAAAATAGTGTTATGATGGCTTAGGAAGTGGATGAGGTCTCTGCTGTCTGCTTTCCTTCCTGTCCATCCTTTTGGCTCCAAATGAAACAACAACCCAGTGTCTAAAACCCAAACGTGTGAAAACAATGGTCAAGGTGAGTGAAACTTCCTGGTGCTGAAAATATCACAAAGGAAAGGAAACAGAGAGAGCCATGAGTACACATCCAACACGAAAGATCATCCCTCCTGATACAGCTGTGTCACCCTCAGGTGGAGCCCAGAGCAGCCCAGAGATGGGGGTGATGAGAGCTGGCACGGAGGATATCCTGATGGATAAGTGTGAAGGCTGGAAATTTCCACAGAGATGTGAAGACTTCATCTCCCGCCTTTTGGGGCTTCTATTTAACCCCACTCTCTTGGACTTCCAACAGTGTAGCCTATTTGGTTTTCAGAGCTATTTGTTGATTGTGGAGCTGAAATAGGACTTAGTGTGGAGTTGGAAGGAGACACATAGGAAACCAAGGTCAGTGTACTGTCTCTTTCCCTAGACTCGTCTGGCTCTCAGTCAGTGACAGCTGAGCACCAGACCACCACAAGGGGAAGCTTTGACAGGTCCAAGAACACAATGAGGAATTTAACATTTTAAAGATTTCTTTGCAAGGATCTGATCTATTTTGTAGCTTTAGCAAATTATATATACTGCATATACTTTTATGATATATAAATATATATCATAAATATACATGATATATAAAAGTATACATATTATACATATATATAAATATATATATTATATATATATATTTATTTTCCATTCATTAAAGTTCTTGGTGTGTTTTATTAGAGGGTATGTATTCTTCTATCTAAAAGATATCAGGATTATAATCATTATGTTTAACCTCAATGTATTATAAAGAAAATGAAAAGAATGGCTTAACTTACTGTAATTTAACTATAAATAAACTGAAATTAAAATCTGAACACTTAACATTGATGCAAGAATGACATTATGAATTTCCATTATACACAGATATGGATTGCAAACCCTAGCAAGTTCCAAACTTCAATCACACCATATTAATAATTAAACTTCCATAACTGAGAGAAACACATCAAATTTTTTTAATGATCATGGTGCTTCCTGAATCTTTCAAAAATGCACTTGGTAAGGAGATGGTGTAGATCCTAATAGCTTATTAGACATCCAAAAATATCAGAACATAATTCTTTTTTCACAAGAAAATACTTCCCAAGGCTAACAGGTATTTGGTCTACCACATGGGGTTATCTTTAATGATTTCTCTCATTTCCTTTACCAGCTCTCTTGCTCCATTTTTCACCTGAACCAAGGATGTAAACTCATAGTAATCACATCTCTTAGCTTTGTCAAAACATCACATTGATGAGCAGACACCCCAAACCCTCCACCGGGGGGTCATCAACTGAAAGAGCTCTTTGATTATAATATGATGAAAGATTTATTAACAAACACGTATTCAGCTAAATCATAGTATTGGCAGCTTTATGAGATTGTCTCTCCCCAGCTGACAGGTGGGGCCTGCAGGCTGCTGTGGGAATGAAAACACTCCTTCCCTGAGTGTTGCACACGATGATCTAATCACCACTGCACGGAGGCTGTGCAGGGGTGGGGATGTCAGGAAGTTCCTTTGGGACTGGTAGATTCCAAAGCACAGAAGGACACAAGCATCACACTTCAAAGAGCAACACCAAAATAAATTAAGTAAAATGAAATAAATTAGGATCTAACAGAAGGAATACATATATCTTGTCCAAGGTCTTTACAAAAAACACTGAGACAGAAAGATGCGGGGGGGGGGGGAGGAAAGTTGCAAGAAAATGCCAACTTACCTGCAGGTAATTTTGATTCTCCAGAATCCTCTAGTAGAGATTCTGCAGAGAATTTTTCAGTATGTAGTGATATTAGAAACTTAAAATACAGAATACATTTGCCAAATGGCACATTACAGCCATGTCATATGATAATAAAAATAATAAGTGATAGATTATCAGCTAGTTGAAAGTTAGACATTTGTACATATCTTTAAAAATAATAGGCAAAAGTCACATCTATAATATTTTATGCCATTAGACCAGAGGAAGATTTTTTCCATTGAAAACTTTCCCAGAATTTTAGTTATAACACAGAGTCATGCATCATGGAGGTATACTCCTAAAGCATGATACCTTAAAAATCTTTTGAAAATATTAAACAAATAACTAACACTGTCTTAATCCTCCCCAAAGTAGTTATTTTGTAAAGTGAAGGGAAACCATCTATTGTGAATAATTATAATAATTCATTTGAATTTCTACAAGATGTATTTTCCTTAAAGTGATTTTTCTATCCAAATGTTTATTTTTTGTCATAGTATATTTCTGATCATACATGTCTTTCCTGCTTGTTATTTATTGACTGATTTTTGTCAAATGAAGAAATTTTCTAAACTAGTAGTTATGAGGTGATAACTTACAATGAATACCTTAGTCTGAAATGTAGCTTTGACCAAAACATTTGGCATTAAAAATATCATTAGCTTCTTCATCGATGTTGAAGGTGAAGAGTCATAAGTAGAATGAAGGAATTATACCCTTATCCTCTGCATTTAATGAAGTTTGAATGGGGAAAAGAAAAGTCTTGGATTCTTAGGCCTGGGAAGAATATATTTTATTCTAAACTTCTAGGAAAACACATAGTATCCATTTTACATCTTATATACCCAAGTGAAACCACAAAAGTCTCTTATGGCAAGTATCAATCTTCTGATGTTAATAAATATATCTGTCCTCATAAACTTCAAGAGAAAAAAATGACACTCAAGTGGTACTTGATATCAATTAACAGAGACATATTCTTTGGAGTGTGTTTGTGCAACCAAAAAATTAATTTTCAAGCTTACAAATCATCAATCCATCTCATGGTTTGAGTACCATTCAATGTACTTGGTGCACTGCATGTATATAGTATAACATGGTTTAAGACATATACCAATATAACAATTCGAAAGCAAAATGCGCCTAGCTGGCCACCATATCATTTTATTAATTCAGTGTATCAGAAGGAATTATTTACTGGCATACAGATATTCTCATAGTAAGTTCGAGTAGGAAGCAGACATGCTTTGCACTCAGTGGTCTGTTTTGTTACTACAATAAATAATAATTATGTTGATATCACAGATTTGCTGTGGGGATAAAACACAGGAGCATACACAGCTTCTAAGATGCTAATGGTGCATGCCTTGGTGACCACTGTTACTATTACTGTAGCTACTGAAGCTTTCTTTCTTCACTTTTCAGTTCGGACTTCTCATCACACGCTGGCCTTCTATTACAGCTTCTCTTTGGCTCACATATTGAGAAACTTGATCCCAGGGATTTAAAGAGAGCAGGCGTGTCTCTGACTTGTACCTTCCCTAGTAAACATAAACCTGTTTTCCCTCACTAAGACGGTTTGGTGCTCTGGCGGACAGAGAACAGATACCTCCATCTCGTGTAACCTCCATGAGTTCCAGAATAGGATGGTACACAGGAAGCACATTCAATTAACATTTACTAGCTCATAAAACTATAGAAATGTGAAACTATCACTTCAAGAGACAGAGGCCCTAGAATGAAACACTCAAGATTATTTTTGAGTAATTCAACTATATTTTATTAGAAACTCACTTTGTGGGAAATAGAAATTACTGCTATCCTACAGGCTATATATCTGAGACTTCATCCCTCTAGAGAAATTTCAATATCTATACTTCATTTTCTTACAATTAGATGGAATCCTTTTGGTTATTCGATTCTTTTGCAAATAGGATCCAGATACTCTAGGACGTGAATACCTTGGTTCTTGCACTTAAGCACAAATAATTGGGACTTCTTCTGATGACTGCTACAGTCTCTGGAGCATAGTAAAACTCAGTAAGTGGTTGATAATACATTATGATGATGATTAAATCCATGCAATAACGGAAGCATCAGGGGCCAGCTTAATGAGTTTATTCTAAGATAGGCAATTAAGATTGGGAAAATAAAGTCATTCATATATGTTTCCTTTCTATCAGGTGAGGCAATGCTAATTTCTGGGGAATAAACATTGAAAATATGAGACATAAAAAGGTGTAGAACATGAAAAAGAAAGTGAAAAACGAAAGATAATATAATTGAAGCACAAGACAGTGAAGAGAGAGGGTTTGGTGGGAACACACGGGAGGTTCCTGCACTATGACCTGGGGAAATGGGTTCCTTGAGCCTTACCAAGAGAAAGCAGAGATTTTGAGCAAGACACTGTAGGCAAGGAGAGGGCTTGCAGATGAGCAATGGGAAACAGTCTAACAAATTAGGAAGGAAAGTGGACTGTGACTGGCTGCAGCTAGATCAGCATAGCAAGGGAGAGAGGGGGAGAGACGTGCTAAATACAGGGCTTTATGAAACATATCCAGAAGTGTAGGCTTTACCTAGAAGATATGAAACATCAGCTGAGAAACATTTTTAAAGAGAGTGAAGCTGGGCGTGGTGGCGCGCGCTTGTAATTCCAGCATTCAGGAGGCTGAGACAGGGGGATCCAGGTTCACGGCCAGCCTCAGCTACCTAGAGAGGTACTCTACAACTTAGTGAGACTCAGTTTCAAAATAAAGAATGAAAAATAGGGCTGGGGGTGTAGCTCGGAGGTAGAATGCCCCTGAGTTCAATCCTCAGTACTGCAAATAAATAAATAAATAAATAAATAAATAAATAAATAAATAAATAAATAAATAAATAAAGAGAGTGATGTGATGAGCTTGCATTTCACAATGACCACTTGCTTGCAGGGAGAACAATGCTTGGAGGGTCCATAAAGGAAACACAAAGAACAGTTACTTGAGATGCTGTTGAGGAAAAGTGTGGGAGAGGTTCTCAGAGATTAGACTGGAACCAAGACACGGAGGGCAATAGAAGACATTTATTCATTATTCATATGTCGAATTGTTTTGAGTTTTGAGTTCATTTAGGTATTTATGTTCTCAATCTGGTTACAAGGAAGTGTAATCAACGATGACAGCTGGTTCTGAGACTAAAAGCTGACTACGTGGTGGTGCCATTATTGAAGTCCAGCAGCCATGAAAAGGGGCAGCCTGAAGAGCAAAAGTAACTTCTAGTGGGACACACAACTTTAAAGTCCTCATGAGAGCTGAGCTTGGTGGTGCACAGCTGTAATCCCAGGTACTTGGGAGGTGGAGGCAGGAGGATTCCAAGTTTGAGTTCAGCCTGAGCAATTTAGCAAGACCCTGTCTCCACATAAAATAAAATAAAAAATGAGTGTAGATGTAGTTCAGTGTTAAAACACTCCTGGGTTTGATCTTCAGCACATGCATGTGTATACACACACACACACACACACACACACACACACACAGTACTTGTAGGATGTCCAACTATTTCCACCTTTTAGACAGTTGAAAATATCAATCTGAAGCACAGAATAGAAAAACAGCTTGAAAGTACAAATTTAGGAGTCATCAACATACAGGAAGCAATTAAATATCTGATGGTGGAAATGATAACCTGAGAAATACAGCTATTTGATGGGTGGACAGAGGAACAGATTCCCACAAAGGAGAACAAGGAAAACCAGAGGAGAATAAGAGAACGTCATCGAAAACAAAGAAAGAGCGTAGTTGAAGTTTTTAAGAAGGGCGCTCGTTAATTGTATCGAGTGTTGCTGAGAAGTCAAGACAAATAAACACTAAACCACACTCAGTGCATTGCCACAAGGAGATTGATGGTATTTTATGGAAGCAGTTTCACTGAAATAAGGGGGAAGGAGGTAGTTGGAGAGGAACCAGTAAGGAGAGGGAATTTTTAAGAGATGAGAAAACTTAACCAGGATGCATTGGAAGAATAAAATGGGATTTCCACTGGGAGGAAAATAGCAGAAACTTATGGAAGGGGTAAGAGCTAAGCTCCAAGGCTGTTCACGGTTCAGAGGACAACTGAGAGTAAATCTGAAGTGAGTGGAAAACAGCCTTCCTAGAAGGAGATTGGACAGACTAACTTGGGGAAGATCATGCTAGCCTGAGATGATCACGGTAGAGAGAGAAAGACATCTGGACATTTCTCTGGCAAGTGCCAGCTGTAGAATGGAACTTTTAAAAGAAGACCCTAGGGATAGGACGAATGATGAACCAGATAATAATTGCCACTGATCAAGTGATAAGAGATAACCATTAATAGAAATGATCTTTCTGTATACTTAGTTACAGCATCTAGCTTTCACTTGTCTAATAGCTAACAATTTGATAGGGCTGTGGCTTCACAATATTTGTAACTTCATAAATTTCTTATATGCACTGTAAACAAAATGGTAAGGGCATTTGCTCCAGATGTATCATTCATGACTTTTAAGCAAGACTATTAAATTCTGAATTAATCAGTCCAAGTTTTCTATATCTAAATCAATATAGAAAGACATTCTTTTCATATTTCATGCTTATTCTACTTTGGAAAAAGCTAGAAGTAATTTTCAAGTCACTCAATCTAAATTCATCTAAAGTCATTTTCTCTCTCTCTCTCTCTCTCTCTCTCTCCCTCCCTCCCTCCCTCCCTCTCTCTTTGCAGAGAATGATTATTATTGGCACTATCTCAGAGCAACTCTACAAGCTAGCTTCAGGCTTTACAGTAGAAATATTACCTTTCTTGAAAGCATTAAAAACTCCTGAATGCATCTCCATGAAGACATATTTAAAAATAACGGGTACAGCAGCAACCTGGTTTGAAGATGTGCCAGCTGCAAATTGTTCCAGTTACTTCCCTCACTACTTGCTGTGAAAGAAGAAACCCTGTTAGGCTTGCTTCTCCTGGCATGATTTTAAGTCCCCAAACTAGTTAGAGCCCCATCAACCAATTAGCACAGCTGGATGCCACTTAACAGCCCACCCTCTTACTGAGGACCCACATCCTCTATTTGACCTTAGAACAACTACATTCTGCATCAAATGTTTGATTCCTCCAATGCAGGCTGGGGGACGCTGATAAGAGCGAAGGGTTTCATTCCTGAAAGCAAGCTGCCGGAGTCAATTTGTACCAATTGTATCTGCACAAGGCCTATTATATGGACTGTGATTTCGAGGGATGAAAGCTGTGAACTCCCAGGTCACTTGTAAACCGATCACTCCCCAGCCTCTCCTCCTCCTGCTTTTAAGTGGTTTGAGGCCGGTAAATTGAAACCTGAAGAAACACAGAGCTCTGATCCCTGGGACCTCCACAGCAAACCTGGACTTTGGCTGATTTGCTATAGGAAGTAACTGCTTACTTACCCCATAATTAACACCACACGCTAATCTTTGGAAGATAATGCACAGAAGGTCAGACCTAAGAGCATCTACAGAAGAATTTCACTGGAGCACTACTTTTAGTAGCTCTTGTGGCTACTTCACCTGTGAAGCAATGGGGTATCACTTCTAAAAATATTATTGCTCCTAGAGAGGCAAGAAAGGCTAAATGACACATCATCCAATATGACCTCAGTGAATTCCCGTTTGATTAATGAAGCCATAGCACACGTCAGCTTGATATTATATGAAGATGTTAAACATGCAGCTTGCTCAGTGGCACATTAACTTAAACAACTGTAACTACATTTTACAATTCCACGTGGAAATTGAGATTTCTGCTCTGGTTGGAAGTATACAGTGGCTTATTGCCCCCCATCAAATAAGACGCAATCCCTTTTGAGGCTGCAGACCTCAGCGACCTGGCTTCCTGACCATTTTTTATGGTGGTATTACTGGCTCTCACAGTTATTCCCTCAGACACATTTACTCTTCGCAATCTTGATGAATGCTACTGAGTTTTGGGCTTCTGTGCTTGTATACTAATTGTCCCTTTATTTAGAATGCCCTTATTGCCTTGTCTGTGAGGCAACTTACTCCTCTTTTTGAAGATCTGTCTTAAGAATCATTTCCTGCTGAGTATGGAGGCACATGCCTATAATCCTAGTACTTAAGAGGCTGAGACAGGAGGATCACAAGTTGGAGACCACTTCAGCAACTTAGTGAGACCCTGTTTCAACATAAAAAATACAAAGGGCAGGTGGTGTAGCATGGAGGCAGACTAGCCCTGAATTCTATCCCTAGTACCAAAAAACAAGACAAAAAACACTTTTTTCTCTAAAAAGGCTCCCCGGCTACACCTGCAACATCATCTTCAGTGAGTACATGGCCACTTGCACATATTGTATTTTTTGTGATTGGAAATAGTGAATGAATGGTCCTGTACATCTACGGAGATCAAATCATGAGACTTGAACAAAATCACAACAGAAGAAGTATAGAAGAACAGTTTTATTTTTGCTTTTGTATCTTTGTTTTCTGAAATTCTTCAACCAAGATCTGTCTTCACTTAAATTAATCTGTTTGGCAGAGTCAATCAAATTGTAGGCAGATAAGTGGTGCAATGGAGTAAAGACCACTAGAGTTCAATCCACTTCCAATGAAATCATTTTTCGGTCTTACCTAGTTTCTCGGTAAAAAAATCTTTCACTTGGGAACAGGAGGACTGTATTTCTTTATTTTTCATACTTTTAAAAAATGCATTTTATTGGTGCACTGTAATTATACATCACAGCAAGGTTCAAAGAGATAAAAACAAACATGCACCCAGCTCTTGGTATGCTTCTCTCTACACTATAAGTGAGATTGGTAATGATGTCTTCATATATGGATAAAGCATTGCTAGAAGTGTTTCATTCATCAAACCTCCTTTTTTCTTGCCTCTCTCCTCCCTCCAAAACCCCCTTCCATTAATCTACTGGTCTCTCTCCTCATTTACCTGAAGTCTCTCGTCTCCTATTTTCTTTCTAGCTTCCACATACAACCCTTGACTTTCTGTGGCCTGCCGATCTCCCCTAGAATCATATTCCCTGGTCCTGTCCATTTCCTAGCCCAGAGGCTGACGTTTCGTTTGTGGTTCTCATGTGGAGCTTGAGGAGTTTATCTCATCTTCCTTAACTTTGCGTAATTTACAGAATCTAGGAGGGAGATTCTACAAATGAGTTTTTCTAAGGGTACGTTTCTATACCAAGATCTTATGATTCTATAAATATCCAGATAGGCTGGGTAATGAAAATATAGATTTATAAGGTCTGTACTCTAGCTTTTTTAACTTAATTAGTGTAACTCCAGCTGTAATAGAGTCCGTTTATGGCCCATTTGGTCAAGTTGGCAGAACAAGAAAAACACCTTCAGGAGACATGAATTGTGCCTTATCTCAATCTGTTCAAAGTGTCTCCTACTGGTCACAGGAGAGCCAAAGAGTGAGGATATTCAGACCACAGTCACCAAGACTAGTGAGAAGCCACTTGTATGCATACTGTGCCAATCCCAGGTCAGCAGATAGGGGTGGGGGAATAAAAGAAATATACCCAAGAAAGAAATTTGCTTTCGAGCAGGTGATAATATCCAGGAGTAAAAGAATCCAAAGAGAAAAATACAAAGTAGGGCAGGAGGAACAGAGGGAGGGCAGGAGGTAAAACAAGTAGAGTGTTTTATGGGAAGAAAGCATCAGGAGGATACCTCTCAGGAAGTGCCAGGGTGTATAAACTTAAACTTTTATGAGGTTCTGCATAAACCTAAAGTGTTATGAGGTTCTGTGTGCATTCCTACTCTGTGCAGTTCTGCAAGTGACATCTTACCTTTTACCAGCTTCACCATGCCTAGAGACCATACTATTAATCATAAATGGAAAAAAAAATACAAACCTCAAATGAATAATATGCAAAGGATGAATAAATAGTTCATTTGGTATAAATCAGAGCTAGTATTTGGGAGACATGTGTACTTCAGCTCCAGTTTCCTATTTCCCCTTGGATGATCCACGGGAACTCAAATTCAGTACCACCAAACCCAATTCATCTTCATCTTCCACATTTTCTTTTCCTCTTAGAACTTTGTGCTTCAATGACTGGTATATAGGCTCCAGAGTAAGAGGCCCAGGTGTTATCTCACATGCCCCATCCAATATATCCTAAAAGTTTCATGACTATCTAATGCATTGATTAACCCATAATATCTCTGCTCAATTTCTTACTAGTCCGGCTTAAGCATGGTTTTCATCAATAGGTGTTCTCTGTAATATTACCTGTCATCTACCTGCCCACCACCGAGGAGTCTTCCTAAAACAGAACTCTGACAACATCATCTCTTAACTTTAAGCTGTTGAATTATTTCCCTTTATTTTATTTCTTCTAAAATAAACCAACCTCATTAGAATGGCCTAGTCATCTTCTATGAGGAACTTTTTCTGACTAACTCCTCTAGAAGATGCTTTCCTTCTTCAATGACTACATTTTTATTTTTTGGTACTGCGGACTGTATCCAGGGGCATTTTGCCTCCAAGCTATACTCCCATCCCCTATTATATATATATATATATATATATATATATAATTATATATAATTATGTATATTTAAAAATTATAAATTATATATTATATATAATATATATAAAATATATATATAAAATATATATATGTATGATTTGAAACAGAGTCTCAACAGTTTGCAGAGGGCCTTGATAAGCTGTTGAGGCTAGCCACAAACCTGCAATCCTCCTGTCTCAGCCTCCCAAGTATTACAATTACAAGTATGTGCCATGACACCCAGCTTACATAGGTCATAATGCTTTTCTCCATTTATATCTTTCTACATTGAGAACACTGTATTGTGAATATTTGTGTTCATGCTGTCTTCTTGCAGAAATATGATATACCTGTGTGCATGGACTTGAGTGGTAGAAGTCTTTGTATTTTCTAAATTTGTTCACTTTGTAAAAATCAGTAACTATTGCTAAATGAATAAAATAAAACCACTAAGGAGATATAGAAACAAAGGTTATCCCTTAGAAAACAAGAAATGATATTTGCTATTATGTCAATACCACATAAACTGGCCCATTTCCTGGCTCAAGTTTTGTTGTTGTTGTTTGTATTATACAAGAAAAAATCAATCTCTCAAAGCATTTAATGGTGTCTGGCAAAATGTACACATAGACCTTGAAGAAATAAGTTAGTCTTTGAGTTGCTGGTCAAATAACACCACTCCTAAGAAACCAAGATGACAATAAAAAATTGGAAACAATAGATAAACCATGCGATCTTGACCTAGATTTCCTTAATAAAGAATTGAACAAAATTGAAGCAAACAGAGAACAACAACTCTGTTTTAGTTATTTTTTTTATTGTTACACCGTGATCAAAATACTTGCCAGGAACAACTTACAAGAGGAAAGCTTCCAGAGGTTCAGTACGTGTCCAGCTGGCTCCAAGGCAGAAACGCCATGGTGGCAAGGTATGGCAAAGAAAATCTGCTCAGCTCGTGGTAACTGGGAAGCAGAGAGAGAGTGAGAGGCAGGGACCAGGGAAAGATGCAGTTCCCAAGGCTATGCTTCCAGTTTTCTATTTCCGGTAGCCGCACCCTACCTGCCTACAGTCGCTACCCAGTAAGTCCATTCAACACACTCATTTGTCATTGGATTTATCCATTAATGAAATTAGAGGCCTGATCCGATTATTTCACCTCTGAATATTGTTGTGTTGCCAATACATGAGCTTTTCTGGGAGACACCCCATATCCAAACCATAACAAACTTGGTGTTTTCTTGACATTGTTCTCTTTTCTTTACGATTTCAATCATTACCTCTATGGAGGAAATATTGTATATAGATCTTTTCTTTGTTTTAAGCTCCAGAACATACTTCCCCCTCTCCAGTAAGTCTCTAATTGGCTCTAAAATAGGAAAGTCAAACTTACCAGTGCTACTTAGCACTGATTTCCTTTGCCAAGTAACCCTTCCTTTTTTTTAATCCTTATCTCTGTAAGTGGTTCCTCTACTCACCCAGTCACTCAGAGTATGCCAGCCTTTTCTGTTTTAACTTCTTTATCTCCCGCACTTTAATCCTAACAGATAATTATTTAATTATATAATCACTTATCAATTGCAAAATGTGTATTCTCAGTTCCCCCCACATTGCCATTACAATAGCTTCTTTTATTTATCGTTCTACTTTCCATGATTTGAGTGACTCAGGGTCAACCACAGTCCTGAAATTAATTGGGAAATTACAGAAATAAACATTTCATAAGTTTTAAATAGTGCACTACTCTGATTAGCATGGTAAAATCTCATGCCATATCACTCCATCCTGCCTGCAATGTGAATCAACCTGCTGTCCAGCAAATCCACTCTATATAAATTACCTGCCTATTAGTCACTTACTAGCTATCTCTGTTATCAGATAGCCTATCTCAGTATCACAGTTCCTGTGTGCAAGTAACCCTTGCTTTACTTAATAATGGCTCCTAAGCACAAAAATAGTGATGCACGCAATTGGATTATGACATGTTATTATAGTTTTTTTCTGATTTGTTATTAGTTATTATTGATAATTTCTTATTGTGTATGTATGTATCACTGCGACCCAAATACTTGGCAAAAACAACTTAGAAGAGGAAAGCTTTCAGAGCCCCAATACATGCTTAGATGGCTCCAAGGCAGAACACCACGGTGGCAAGGTATGGCAGAAAAATACAGAGTATATATAGGATTCAGTACTAGCTATGCTTTCAAGGATTCACTTTGGGTCTTGGAATAAATATATCTCCCATAGATAAGGGGCAGCTTCTGTACTTCAGTCGAAACTTCAATTATCTTTCACCTGAACTGCTTTGAGAACATCCTGTTAGTTACTGCTTCTTCCCCTGTCTCCCCATCTCTTCTTCCCAAACTCCATAAGTCCTTCCATATACTAGTGTCAGAGTCTAAAATCTAGTCTAATGCTGTTCAATAGAAATGTCTACACTTAGAGAAATGCCATTAACTACTTAATATGATAGAAACTGGCCACATTATTGAGCCCTGGAATAAGGTCTGGGAATATACTCAGTGGTAGAGAATTCCTGGGTTCAATTCCCCATACAGAAAAAAGTATACACACACACACACACAGAAGCGGGGCGTGGTGGCACATGCTTGTAATTCCAGCATTTGGGAGGCTGAGATCAGAGGATCCAGGTTCTCGGCCAGCTTCAGCTACCTAGTGAGGCCCTCTGCAACTTAGTGAGACCTGGTTTCAAAATAAAGAATAAAAAATAGGGCTGGGGTTATAGCTCAGAGGTAGAATGCCCCTGAGTTCAATCCCCAGTACTGAAATATATATATATATATATTATATATATATTATATATATATATATATTATATATATATATTATATATATATATATTATTCCATTTTAGTTTAACTTTAAAAGTTAATCCTCTCAGAATTTCAAGAATAAAGAGCTCAATGGGCCTACTCCTCCTGAAAAAACATAAAAATATACCTGGTAAAAATTCTTAAATTTTGTATTTAAATTATCCAGAAATTAATCTATAATCCATACCACTCTAGCACCACCTATAGCTTTGTGTTAGATACCCCTCAGCTTCCAGGCTGGTGTTATGATTTTACTCCAGGAGGGACAAGATGTTGGAATTTGTTATTCTCCAGTCCTGAGCTAAAGAAACTCCATCCCTGGTCCTGCAGATCAAGAACACTGGGACCCCAACTGCCCTGTCTCAGATTGCTCTTGAAGGGTAATTCTACATCATGATAGAGTAGTCTGGGAGACTGTGATCTCTTGCTACTTTCTATTCCTCTCTCCCCAAAGCTCACTTGTGACCTAGTTACTCCAATAAAAATTAAAAAAAAAGAAAGCTACCTACCTCTGCATTTAGTACAGAGCCTTCCTTTTGTCAAACTTTGGAGTTCTTTTCCTCCTGAGCAAGTTCCTCTCTCGGTAGAACCAGCACTGTACCAAAAATCTAACCAGACACATCATAATATAAATAATTGAAAGAAAAACAAGGAAATTGTTTTGAAAACAGCAAGAGAAAAAATGATTTATCACAGCAAAACTAACAGCTGGTGTCTCTTCAGAAACAAGGTAGCCAGAAGGCATTAGGATGTGCTAAAAGTTAAAATGTTAACTAAGAATCTCAACCTCCAATGGAACTATCTTCAAAAAATAAAGATTAAGTAAAAATGTACCCATATAAACAAAAAAATGAGATAATTTGTTTCTAGCAATTTTTATTACATATGAAATAATTTGTTTCTAGCAATTTTTATTACATATGAAATAATAAAAGTTCTTAAAGCTGGAAGCAAGTGACAGGGGCAGGGAATTTATACTCACCTAGGGAAAGAAAATTCACTGGTAATGACAATTTCATAGAATATTAGGAAAGGCCATGTAAATTGATTATTTCTTCTCTTGACTGATTTAAAAAGCAATTGCACCAAGTAATCTGTGTATAATTGCATTGTTTGGTCTATAATATGTAGAAACTTATTTGACAATAACAAGTTGTGCTAGAATAAAGAAAAGCCCCCAGGTGATAATTCAAGCCAGAGAAGGAAGTGAAGAGAACCAGTAAAAGTAAATAAGTCAATATAACAAACCATATAAATATGTGCTTGCTAGCCTTTCTTCTCTCACCTTACTTGAGGTATATAATATTGTACAAAGCAATTATTATGACAGTACTTTGTTGGGTTTATCATGTACACCTGCATGGGATACGTAAGAGTAATATTTCTTAAAGGTAGAGAGAAGATGAAATGGAACTACGGAAGAGTTAAGATTTTATGCCACCAGGCCCAAGTATGTAAATATGAAACTCTTATCTGACTCCGTTTGCATCCCGCAGGTGACAGTGGCACTGTGGGAAGAGTGTGTCGTTCTCTTCACAAGGCTAAAGGGCTTCTTGTCAGTGGGTCATGATTTAGCAACTGCAGCTCTGGTGCTGGGGAGAAATCAGCATTTTGGTAATATGTGGCAGAGAAAATTGAGTTCCAGTGACACATCTCTATAGAGATTGATAAATCCAATCTTTTCATGCCCTCTAGAAACAAATTAATTCATTTTTGTTCAGGAGAGAAAAATGGACTCTCTCCTCTCTCTCTCTCTCCTTTTTCTCCCCCTCTCTCTCTCCTCTCTCTCTCAAAGGAGTTCTCAATGGAGGATAAAGAATTCTCCTTTGACTTCCTTGTATCAGAGTCCCCTCTGCAGTCCGGTTCTCCATCCTAAAGACCAGTCACGTGGTATCTAGGTTCTAGCAAGCTTCAATATTTGAAACACGAAACTGAATAGCCCACATGAAAGTGCCTTAGTAATCAACAGGGTCTTTACAATTCTCGAATTAGAGGTATGTATTATCACATTGTATTCCAGCAGCGGGAGGCAGGGCCAGTAGGGGTGAGCTTTTACCACTCTTCCCAGTGTATTTTTGTTCCCACCCAGACTATCCTAAACCTGTCAAGTTAAAAGGCATGAGGCTCCATAAGTAAACATCCTTCTAACATCAAGGTAGTTCCAGGCAGAATGACAATGAGCATTTCAGTCTATTGAGTTTGGGAGGTGGTAAGTATCATCCTTTTTGGAGTCTCTTGTGTCTCCGAACTGCCTCAAGTGTGAAGCTGTTGGTGAACAGTGTAGACATTCTCTGAACCTCAAGAGGTCAACAGAATGTTCTTAGTAACACCACAAGAGACTCACATTTAGGAAGAATCAAGATTCTTTCAAAATTCAAAAACCCTCAGGAAAATCATTTTCTATGCAATAAAAAGTCACAATCCAAGCCAGGAATGGTGGTACACACTTGGAATCCCAGTACTTGGGAGGCTAAGACAGGAGAATCGCAGGTTTGAGGATAGCCTCAGCAAGTAGTGAGACTCACATCAATCTAGGGAGACCCTGTTTCAAAATAAAAATAAAATAACCCTGGGTGTGTATCTCAGTGGTATAATACCCGTGGGTTCAATCCTCAGTACCATAAAAAAAAGTTGTATCACATACAATAGTTCCTTTTTATGTCAACATTTGGTTATTTAGTTAGGATTCAATAGTTAAAGATAGTATATATGAATACATGCATTTTTACACATAAATATATGCATTACATATTATTTTAAATGTGCACAGTTAGAAAAGCTTGATATTAAGAATAATGCACAGAGAATGCTGAAGTTGAAATATATAAGAAAAACTGTTTCGATGAGATTTTTTGTTTAGGAGTGTGTATGTGTATGTGTGCACGCATGGGTGCACAGTACTGGGCATTGAACTGAGGGGCAATCTACCTCTAATCTGCACCCCTATGCACTGTTTTATTTTTGTTTGTTTGTTTGTTTTGAAACAAGGTCTTCCTAGCTTGCTTAGAGTCTCACTAAATTGCTAAGGCCAGCCACAAACCTGCAATCCTCCTGTCTCAGCCTCCCAAGCACCAGGATTATAGCAGTGTACCACCATGCTTGGCTTGATGAGAGGTTTATTTAATTAATTTATTAATTAATTAATTTATTTTTGGTGCTGGGGATTGAACCCAGGGGCATTCTACCTCTGAGCTACACCCCAAGTCCTATTTTTTTATTTATTTACTTTGACAATGTGTATTTGTGATTGTTTCACTTATGTCTTTATGTATTTATTTAACACATAATTATTACGTACCTGTATGCTTGGCCTGTCCTAAGCATCGATGGACACTGTAAACAAACAAGATTAATACCCTTATAAAGCTTACACTCTATTGAGAGAAAAATATCAACAACAAAAAGAAGTCCTGGTAAGGGTTATACCGAGAAATGAAATAGGATGATATGATTTAAAGACTACCTCAGCACTGCCTAATCAAGGAAAGGCTCTCTTAGGAGGTGGCATTTAGACTGGAACAAGGGATCCGGGTGACAAGAAAGCACCCACGACCAGGAAAGACAGGCAGGGACAGAAGGCCTCATTCCAGGCTGAGAGGACATCCACCTCAAATATCTGGAGACAGAAAATGTCTCAGCATATTGCAGGATCAAGAAGCAGGCCAGGGTGGCAGGAGCAGAGGGAAGAAGAAGGAGAGTGACAGAGGATGAGGTCAGCCAAGTTAAGTAGCTTGGATTTTAGTTGCATTTTAACACATCAATGCTGGCAACATCCTCTGAGAATCAAAATGTTGGTGGATTGTAATCAATGTCTGCCATTAACTTACTGTAGGATTCCAGAAAACTTAACATCCTTTCTCTTGGCCTCAGGGCGACCTCAACTGTGAAACGAAGAGATTGAAGTACAAAGTAGATGATCTATAAATTCCATTTGAGTGCTAACATTCTATGATTCTAATCTTTGCCCTCAAAGATGAAGTTGAACACTCCCTTTTCTTAAAAGTATCAAGTCCAGTCTGTGAACTACAGAAGTATAGCTTGGAGTGGCTGGTCATTTGCTCTGAATTGTAAAACTGCCAAGACTTAAGATAGGATGAGGAGCAAAAGACTGCATTTCCCCTCAGTATCGCCATTTCTTCCAAGACATATTTGCTGTGGCTTTTCTTATTTTCTTCATTACTTTTCTAGTTTCTTCTGAGTGCCTGACTAAAGCTGCCACCCCCTTCAGTCTACCTCCATCTCAACAACTAAAGATAAAAGAACTAGAAAAAAAAAACAATGAAAATGGAAGTTATTACTTTTTTTTTCCAATTATCTTAGGTACACTGATTTTCCAAACTTTCCTTTGAATAATAAGACCCACTCCTCTCTATAGAAGGGTGTTTAAAGTCTCAAAATTAGTGTTAGCTTGATCATCTTACAGAAATTCCCAGTTGGAAATATAATCAATCAGGGTAGTAATTCTCAGAGGCTAAAATTTACTGTGACCAAAGATTAGTTGACTCTCACCATAAATAATTTAGAAAGACTACTAAACAAACACTAAAATAGACTCATAAGGTTGCTGAATAAACAAGCAATACATGCACAAGATAAACCTTTTAATGGAATAGCTAGGAGATTTGGACTTTTAAAGAATATTTACCTTGGAATGGAGATAAAACCCATGACTGAGTTTAAAGGGACAAACATCACATAGAATGTAGCCCTTCTTTTATGAATCAAGAAAGGAAGAATCCTGCCTCTGATTTGTGGTATTTTGGGTTTTAGGGCATCATTGATAAAGTCTCTTTTCAGACTCACATGTGCTTGAACAGGAAAAACAAACAAACAAATAAACCCAAAAGCAAACACAGAAAAACCCACTTTTAAACAATTTGTTGTTCCATGCAATCTTTATTGTACTTTCTGGGTCAAGACACATCCGTTGGAAAACAACTCTATCTTATTATGGAAAATAATATCTGACATACAAATATTTTATTTGTAAGAAAAAAATGCATCCTGTAATGTAATCTTCAGCTGAACTAAAAGAAAAAAAAACACTGTTGAAAAAAAAAGTTCATTTTTAAGGTGCTAACAACATGAGTCATTTGAAAAGCATTATATTAAGTGCAAGCAAGCACACACTTGAGGACTGGGTTTTGACACTGCTTCTTTGGTAATTAGCAATATAAGCTTGGATAAATTCCTCAGTTTCTTTGAGTATCACCTGTAACTGCCAAATGGAGAAACTGGATTAAATGTTCTCAAATTGTAATCCAACGCTGAGAATACATCTTCAACAGTACACATTACATTTGCAACTAGTACATGCTACATGTTGAACCAGCTCATCACCAATATAGTGAAAAACTGAAACAATATTTTACTAACTAGAAAAGGGCTTAATTTATCCCAGTAGTATAATGGATAGAGTCCTGAAGTTGTCATAACAAAACTCTCATCCTCCCTCCTAGTGGCCATAAAGGAATTTTGGAAAGATCACGTAAACCTTCTGAACCACAATTTCCTCATTTGCAAAATAGACATAGTAGTATTTTCTTTTTATAGCTGCTTTGAATAGCTTAGAACACAGGTACTGGAATCAGAGTCACATTTTAAAATCTGGCTATACCAGTTATGAGTTCTGTAATTTGGAGACAGTTTGTTTAACTCTTAAGTGCCTCAGTTTTCTTATCTGTAAGATGGAGGTAATAACAAGACCTAAATGAAAGAGTTGTTATAAGGATAAGGGAGAAAATATGTGCATAGCAATTAGGATCTTGCTTTGCTTTCAGTAAATGTTGGTGTTCATTTACATTTTTAGGACTAAAAATAGTAGCCCCGGCAGCAGCAGCAGCAACAGCAGCAATAGCTTGGTGAAAATCCAGGCACTACAGAAGGAGAATCATTGTGTTTTGAAGGCAAAGAAAATATAGTCCTGTGGGCTAGAGATATTAAGGAAGGCTTAAGGATGGGGCCCTGGCTCTGGTTGGACCTGAGAGGAAAGAAAGAAGGAAAAAAGAAAGACATTCCAACTGGAGAGGGTGGAATGATAAGAACGATAGAAGAGACACATCTGAGTTAGATCTCCAGGTGAATATAGCAAAATAAATATATGCATACATTCTTGCTTCTTTCTGAAACACTGAGAAAACAACATGAAAGAAGTGTTTTTAAGGCATAAAACCTTAAGAAAAATAATAGAAGAGAAAACAACAATAAAACTTTGAACATGGGAAAGTAATTGGACTTGTGCTAAATGACTTAGGAGATTGGAATAATATGAATTCCAAATTTGCAATAGGAAAAGCTAATGTGCCACCAAATTTAGGGCAGAAAAACACCACAAGACTCTGGAGTTATTTAGCACCCGACACTTTGTAAAGTAGAAGTGAAGGTTAAGCAAAAACCAAACAAACACAAAAATGGACATTTTTTTTTGAAAGTTGCTTAAGAATACTTATAGCCCCAGCTTCTCTCTCCAAGTCCAAATTATGGTACTGTCTTTCTGAAATAAGAGAGATTTGTGCACATGTATATGCTGCATGCTGAGTTCCATTCTATGACCTCAGTCCCAGTATCATCACCTCTGGGTCTTATAAGCTCTGAAAAATCAAACCTAGATTCAGCAGAGAAAGGAATGAACTCTGCTTCAGACAAGTGGGAGGATATGAAGATACAGCACTGAGGTTTCCTCCACCAGGCAGACCACTGGGATTGCATTGAAGACTGATTGACATGTTCCACCACAGCATCAGCCTTCAGAAAATTACTCTAAAAATTTCACCAGAACAGCAAGAAAAGATGCCAGCAATAAAGACTTGAATGTAAGTGAAAAAACAAAAGCAACTTGGAGATAGGAAAGGATTCAATAAAACGTCAACAAAAATGCTATTATCCTATTACATTTATGAAATAAGAAATGGATTTACTCTCCAAAAATGACAAGTATTCTTATTTCATTTCATTTCATTTCATTTCTCCCTGCCTTCCTTCCTTCCTTCCTTCCTTCTTTCCTTTCCTTCTTTCCCTCTCTTTCTTTCTCTCTCTCTTTCTTTCTTTCACTTTTTTATACTGGATGCTGAATCCAGGGATATTCTATCTCTAAGCTGCACCTTCAACCATGTATGTATGTATGTATGTATGTATGTATTTACTTATTTATTTATTTGTTTGTTTGCTTGCTTTTTTGCTTGTTTGATTATTGAGACAGCATTTTTGCTAAGCTGCTGAGGAACTCGCCAAGTTGCTGAGGCCAGCCTGGAACCTGTGATTCTCCTGTCTCAGCCTCTCAAGTACTGAGTTTACATGTATGTACCAACATGCCAAGCTATGTTCTAACTTTTTTAAAGGGTCATAGAAATATGCATATGAGAGTGTAAATGAAAACAGCTGTAGAAAGGTTTTGAGATAATGTTGAGAAAACTTTCAAAAAGATGGGACAAAATGTCAAGGCAGTGGGAAACAGGAAAGAATGTTAAGAAAGCTTAAAATTGGTGTAGCATTTTTATCATCCAAATAATAGGACTTTTGGAAAGAATGTGCTGATAAAAAGAAAGAAATTCATCAGTGAAAAACTACAACAAAAAATGTTCAAGCTGGGTTTGGTGGCACACGCTTGTAATCCCACCATTTGGGAGGCTGAGACTGGAGGATCTGGGTTTGCGGCCAGCCTCAGCTACCTAGTGAGACACTCCGCAACTTAGTGAGACCCTGTTTCAAAATAAAGAATAAAAACTAGGGCTGGGGGTGTAACTCGGAGGTAGAATGCCCCTGAGTTCAATCCCCAGTACTGAAAAATAAAAAATGTTCAGGCTGGATGTGACGATGCATGCTTGGAATCTCAGAACTTGGTGATAGAGTACCCCTGGATTCAATCCTCAGTTACACATTAAAAAAAAAAAAATAGAAGAAGAAGAAAGAAAAAAATTCAGAATCAAAGGGTATAAATTGCTAAGCACCTGGGACTCCGGGGCACTGAATGAAAGCAGACCTGTACCAAGATACAGCAACATGACATTTCAAAGAAGACCATATGCACTTACAGAGGGAGAACGAAATAGTCACTACAAAGCAGGGGCCAAAAATAGCTCTGGGCTTCAAAATAACAAAGTTAGAGGACAATGAGCCAAAGACTTCAAATTCTGAGAGAAAATGAGTTACTACCTAAAATTCTACACCCAACTAAACTGAACACTAAAATAAAGACATTTTTAAGATGTTGCGTTCCTAAGAAAATGTTATATCCTGTTTCCTTTATTCATTCATTTATTTTTTTTTTGTACTGGGGATTGAAACTGAGCTTTTTATGCCCCTGTCCCTTTTTATATTTATCTTGAAGCACATCTCCAGCTCTTTTTATTTTGAAACAAAGTCTTGATAGTTACTGCACATGCTGGCCTCAAACCTGTGATCCTCTTGTCTCAGCCTCCCATGTACTGGCTTGTACTACTGGGCCCAACTTCCTTATCCTTTTCTTATGAAGCTCATGAAAGATGTGCTCCAGAAAACCAAGGGAGTAACCAAAAGACAGGAGAACACAGCTAAAGCAAGAAGGAAACCAACACAGGAAACGGGAAGAAAGAGCCCAAGAGTGAAGGCTGTCCTCGGTAAGAGCTGTTTACCAAGCTCAGAAGACAATCAATTCTGTTAGGAGAAGACATTAAGCATTTTGATGGTATGTTTTCTAAACTATAAAATGTACAGAATATCTAATGATTTTGACAATTGGTGAAGCATTTGGGCTGAATTAATGATCAGTATCTAGAAAACTGAACAACAACAAGTCAAAACAAATATTCACTCCAGAGAAAAAGGAAAATGTTTCAGAAAAGGAATTACAATTTAACACAATTTATGGATTGCATAATTATAATATAGGAAACAGTCTGTGTTCACAAAACTAAAATTGTGTGAACTACATTAGAAGGGTGGGAGAAAAAAGAACTCGCATGTGCTACGGTGTGTGTGTGTGTGTGTGTGTGTGTGTGTGTGTGTGTGTGTGTGTGTGTGTAGGCACGCAAGCATATATATGAAGTCAATGGATAATGCCTAAACTGAAACATCTGTGAGTAGCACTAAATTTAGCAATCCTTCCCAGCCTTGTTCAAGACATGGCACACATACATAAATATTTATAAGGCTTACAGGAATAAATGCAAAAGTCTGATTGAGATTGGAAGCAACTAGACAGGGGTTCATGCCACCCCAGGTTCCACCTGACCACCCGGAGGGCAGACGGGATCAATATCTCCCCACACCTGTAATCTATTTGCTGCTTACTGTTTGAGAAGCTCTGATTTAGAGATAGGAAGGTAAATAGCAAAAGAACAAGTTTAACGAATTGCAAGCGATTTCCTCGGGGGAGAAGAAGCAGTGGGGGAGGTGGGCAGGGGGCAGAGATCTGCTACTTTTCACAATAAATCTTGTAGAACTAACTGACTCTTCAAACCATGTGCATATATTACCTTAACTTTAAAAATAAAAGAAAACAAAATAAATAGAAACAAATTACAGTCTCAAAGTGAAGCCTGAACTCAGCTTGATGGCTAACATTGGGCACAGTTTAAATATGCTAGGCACATGTACGTTTACCATTCGATCCTCACAACCATCAGACAGCAAGCAATTGTCATGGCAAAATCTCAGAGCTGAAGAAGAGGAGGGTAAGAGAAAAATACATTTCTCATATTACTAGAGCTAGTAAATGGCAAAATGGAAATCCAAGCTGACCAGAGCCCAAATTCCCACTCTGCTATGAGGTTGATGGTGGTGTGGTGGGGTAAGATTTTGAAAGACCATTATATATATATATATATATATATATATATATATATATATATATATATATATATATATATATATGTATGTATATATATATATATATATATAATCAGGCTAGACAAAATTCTCTTAGTTGGCAGTTTGGGAAACAGGTTCTTCCAAAAATGTTGTTTGGGAAGATATGACAGGTATATGGGCATTTTAACTTGCTCAAGTCTAAGAGCAGAGAGTCTTAAAATCCAGCCCCATCACCTCCTCCCGCTTCCCATAGATACTTCCCCATGGCAGGATCCTCTTGCTTCCTCTGGCCATATGGAAATGGTGTAGTGCAGCCCTTGGTTGTGACTCAAGCCAGCTTCCTATTATTTTAGAGGTTATCACTGCTTTTCTGTGGGGCTATTGCACTCTGCTGATTTAATATGAAGGTTGAAACCAGAGGAGCAAACCTCAGTGGACATTTAATATTATTTCCAACATCAGCATTTAATTATTTTAAATAAAATCACTGCTATGGTTTGAATGTATGTATCCCTCCAAAATTCATGTTGAAACTTAATCCCCAATGCAGTAATACTAAGAAGTGGAGCTTTCAGAAGGTTATTAGTAGGGCCTTGAAGAGTGGGATCAGTGCACTTATAAAAGGGTTAGTTCTTTTTTAGCTCCACTGTGTGAAGGTACAGCGCACCCTCAGCACACACCCATGGGAAGATACAACTAGAGACACCATCTATGAAAGAGAGAAGGAGCCTTCATCAGACAATGAATCTACTGGTGCCTTGATCTTGGACTTCTTTCCCACAAAAACTGTGAGAAATACATTTATGTTTTTAAATTATCCATTCTGAGGTATTTTCTTACAGCATTGAATACAGACTAAGACAGTCGCTGTTGGCTAACGTGTTTTCTAATATGGACTCTAATTTCTCATAAATGTGTTTCAGATATATACAAAAAAGCATATTCCAATCTAATAATCAAAAAAGAGAAACAAAACTTTAGAAAGATTGATGAATACCTACATTTCTATATTAAAAATCACCTTGATGGTAGCACCCAATATCATTAAGAGATTTTCTAAAATTTTGAAAATATTAAATCCTTTCAGAATATCTACTTCCAGAAAATCTCCAAAATATGCTCCACATACACACTCAGAAGGAGAAAAAGAACTTATAAAAGGACAAAAACAGAGCTGTGCTGATTTCTAATCAAAAGAAGTACATCTTTAATCATAGGGACTTGTTCCTATTGGATTATGTATGCTAACAAATCAATGGAATCCAAGTGACTAGATATGGTTAGTTTTTTCCACATCGCCATTTCTCTCTTGCTGAATAACCAGTCCTGTAGATTTTATATCATGAATCTTCTTTCCAGATCTGTCCCAGGTTTATTACACACCCTCACAGGTGCACATGTTTGCATGCATGCACACCACACACATACACTCGCACATGCACACACATACACCTTCACTCACACACAACCTGATAATGGAGTAGTCATCATTGTCCAAAACTAGATTCCCGCTCAGAACCAGAGCAAGGGCTAGTCTCGGCCAATTTCCCAGGGTGAGGCTGGGTTTGAGCTGGCCCAAACTGGACAGTTCCCCCTCTGTTTTCCTTCTCTCAGCTCTTGCAAGCTCACCTCATCCCACTGAATGTAGGACTCGTCCTCAGACTCTGCAACAGTGGCTTCCTCTCCTGCAGAAAGTGAATCATCAAAATGAATTTGTAAAATAACTGCCTTTCCTTGATTTTAAAGGCAATCCTTTGGTTTTCTTTTATTCAATGAAAAGACACATTTTGCTAAGTAAGTGTATTGATCTCAATTTAACAAGCTTCAGAAAAGTTCATGGAAACTCCATCGCATTCCCCTGTCCAGGCCACACAAAAATTCTGTCCAAGGCACTGATTTCCTCATGGTTGAATTAACTGAGGCATTTTTCCTTTCAATTAAGAAGTGTTTCTTGGACACTTACTAAGTTCAGTAGTGCTCAGGATAGAGGCAAGACACCAAGAAATGAGATAATTGGGCTCAGTATTAAAATGGAGGGAAACATGATGCTCTGGATTTTAATGGGAAGAGAATGATACCCAGTCCAGACTGGTAGTGGAGGGAAGTGGATAGGCTTAGTATGGGATGGAGCAGAACTATTAAAACAAAAAAGAAAAGTATTCTCGCTAGAAATAATTGTCTGTGCAAAGGATGAGAGCAACAGAAAATATTTAGGAAATAAAAGATTATTCCATAGAGGCAGAGAATAGGAAAAAGGAGTTGAAGTTGCTAATAAGATCTGAAGCGGGAGATCTGGGAAAGTGTCAATCATACAAGGCTCACTTTGATAGTGAAATACCATAAGAGAGATTTTAAAGAGCAGTGAACATGCTCATATTTGCATTTTTCAGAATTTCATTCATTCTTGGCATCAGCTTGGTTCTTAGGATGTGTATTCTATACTGAAGAAGCAATAACAGCTCAATTATAACAAATTTATTAATATTTAGCTTGAGCTAAATACTAGCCATATAGTAGCCTGAGATCACAAAATACTTTCAAATGTATTTTAAATTTATTAGCATGACTGTCTGTAAAGTCAGTGTGATTTCCTTTTTTTTTTTTTTTTTAACTAAAGAAGAAATTAAGATCAGAAAAATAGTTTTCTGACTGGCTCTTTACCCATTCCACCTTTTCTTTATTATCACTTTCTTACCAATTCTGGGCCAAGAGAGGAGAATTTTGTGCTCACTTTGACAGCTTGTAACAGACAATGTAAATAGATAATAGAAACAGAATGGCCAATCACTGTCTACTGAAATTTATGACCTAGAAGTAGATTTAATAAAAAAATAAAATGATGTGAATTTGAAAACCAAAAGACTTCAGAGCACTTATGAAGGTCAAAGGAGCTAGCCAAGGTGGAAAGGAAATTCTGTGGAAAAGACTAGGTGATCCCTTAGCTAAATATCTACTCTCTGATAAAAATTGATTTAAAAAAGAAACTAGTAAAAAAAAAATATGGCAGAGCCGTGCATGTAGTATGATACTCTTTGCGTGTGTGTGTGTGTGTGTGTGTGTGTGTGTGTGTGTATGTGTGTGTTTGTGTGTGTGTATTCCTGTATAAACATTCTATCTTGGAAAAGATATATGAGAAGCAGGTATCCATGACCACCTCTGGGGAGGGAGCTGAAGACAGCAAGGAGATTAATTTTCACTGTATATCCATTTGCACAGCTTCAATGTTTTACACTGTGCATGCAGCACACTTTCTATGTGGTGTTTTATTATAAAAAAGATGAATATTTTAAGGAAAATGATACTTCTACATTAACTCAGAAGAAGCATTTTAAAAAATAAACACAGAAAAGTCAGGCAGAATTGCATTGGCATTCCTCCGAGTACCTGGCACATCTAGAAGCTAGCTTTCTAATTCAGAGCAATGTACTTGAGAATTCTGCAATTCTCAGGGAAATCACCTTTGGTCTAACTTGGAATAGCCATTTTTGGTCTCATCATCTTAGAACTGTGCCTAGGCACTGTTGTCAAGGAAATTCAGGCTCTTCATTGCTGTTTAACCCCTGCAAGGTACCATCCTACCTGGTCACTGTGAAAAAATATGAGTTCAACAAACAGCATTTAATCCTGAAATACCATTGATGAGGTCAAGTTCATCAAAAGTTGGAAAGAGTATACAGGTAGAAGTCAGTCTTCTTAATGCCCATGGCTAGTCTTCTCAAAATGTTTTCTGATAGAAGGGAAATCATTAGAGTAAAGGAAGAAGGCCAAGGGAAAGGCGGAGGAGACGGAAAGGGAAGGTCCTATGGAATAAAATTGGCCTAATTATGTTAGATATATGTATGAATATGTCACAATGAACCCCCTAGTATGTTTATAATAATAATGTGCCAATAAAATTAATTTTAAAAATACCTACTTTCTGTGGTATGAAGGCTACTTCACAAAGAAAAGATCTTAGTCAAATATAATTGGGGAATGTTATTTTCTCCTTTTCTTTGAAACTCTTACATACTCTAGACTAGAGAAATATTTTTCTCAAGAAAAACCTCTTTATTTTTTAGGATATTGTTATATGGACCCCTGGTGGGGTAACATTGCCATTAGCTCTGGGGTAGATGGGGTAGATAGTTACAGTAATGACCCCAGATAGTCAGGGTTTTCCACACTGCATCTTTGTGCATTTCTCTTCCAACCTCACTTGGAGTTTGGTGATGTGTCTTTTTTGGCCAGCAAGAATTAACAAAGATAATGAGTGGAGATTTGAGAAAGGTGTGCACACCTTGACTTGCCCTCTTGGATCTTTTTCCTGAGCTCCTCACACTGAGAAGAAGGCAAAATACCAAGAGAGAAGGAACCTGTCCATCTCAGCTGTGGAAGCCAGACCAGGCTCCTACTGGTGAATGTTAGCTGCATGAGTGAGCCCATCCAGGCAAACACAGACCTGTGACACTTTATAAGCTGTTGTTTGATGCCATTCATGTTGTCTTGCGATATAGCAACAAGTAACTGCTACACTCAGTTCAATGTCAAGATAGAGTAGTAGTATAAGAATGACAATTGACCTCTATTCTGATTACCATTCTCTGGCTCAGTTTGCTCATGCACAGAAAGAGAGAATCAGAAAAGATGGGCTCTAACAAGCCTTCCAATTTTACTGTACCTAATACAAAGGGAATGGGTTCTGTGTAAACATGCTGTTATTTTGACACCCATTTGACCCCAAACTTAAGGCCCTGAGCTGAACATATATCTTGCAGGTGAAAAAAGAGAGCTACTCTCGGGAATTGGCAAATCTGGCTCCTGGTCCTGTAGGCTGACTCAGCCCAGATGTTACAATGGACGTGCCTGGGTCTGGAGTGTGATTCTTTGTGAAATAAAAGGTGAGGTGAGGCCCGCAGGTCACAGACTCTTGGCCTCCTCACTTTCCCGGGCTCACCGCGTCTGTCAGCAGCAGCGTGACCCTGAGTGTTCTCAGCAGCAGTGTTTGTGTCTACAATGCATGAAACAGAAGAGCAACACAAACCACCCCAACTCCCAGCCAAGCTTCCTAGCTGTCCAGGAGGAATCGGAGTGTAGGCTCACACTCTTGTTTATTTGTGGTTCTTTTAAGTGATGTCCAGAGACCTACATTTCATGCTTGTTTGAAAGTGTATACGTAACCGGGGAAGCTGTTAAACAGCAGTTGGCCTTCACTCCGGCTATTTACTTATTTAGTTATATGTCAGCATGCAGTTCATTGAGTCATAATTCTTGTTGGTGCCCTGAGATAACTAGCATCTGAGGGTCTGAGATGGAAATCTGCATCTCAGTCTCATATTTACAAATATTTACAAAGATAACGTATTTGGCTATCTCTATTTCAGTTATCACAGGAGTTTTGTTTTTGTTTGTTCGTAACAGCTTTTTTAGTTGGCTACTGTGACTTACAAAACAGGGAGGATAAAATAAGAGAAGAAAATTCATTTTAGAGAGAGGAGAAAAAAAAATACAAGTCATTCCAAAATAAAGTGAATCAAATTCCTTGAAAGTGCCGAAAATGACTTTATGATGTATGGATTCTAACAAATGAGAGGTAAGCAGTAATTGATAACCTCTGCTTTTGCTGGAAAGATATTACCTCATACAGAAAAGTTTTGTGAGGAAGAAAATCGAATTAAACACAAAATGCACATTTGCTATTTTGCACTGTGGGTATTGGCAGCATAAGATGTGTTCTTGGGGCAAAATAAAATGCTAAATAAGGGGAAAAGAAATTTAAAAAATTGAGATGAAGACATCACCTCAAAGAAATGCCACTTTTGCCACTTTTCTAGGAAACTCAGCAACTGCAGTCTGGAAGCAACATTTTTTAACTGGAACTCTGTTCTTAAAGTGTGCAAGCAAGAATATTGTGCCAGCTCCTGTTGCAATACTGCAAAGCATTTCACTTAAAGATGAGGCATTTGCCTTTGGCTTCCTGAAGCTTTTCTGCGTGACACAAGGAGGAAAGCAGATGGTTTCACATCATAGAGGCAGCAGGAAATGGCTAGCTTAAAATCTGTCCTGTCCAGCATCTCTCCTGTTCATCCTATTACTGTCACCAGAAGATATGGGGAGCTATAGGAGAAGCAGAGTGGAGAGGATTCCCCTTTCTATCTGTAAGACAAAAGCCCCTGGCTCCCAGGAAGGTGCCCCCTAAATGCAAAGCCTTGCAGAATCTGAAAGGGTGCGTGGTCACTTCTTCTGCCACCTTCTCACGCTCACTTTTATAACCATCACTAGTGATCAGTCTTGCAAGAGAAAAGTTTGTTTGGAAATTCATTCAGCATGTTAACTGTGGTTGAAAACGAATGGCTCCCTCTTCTCTCATTTTGGTCAGAGATTTACACCCCTTCCAAGTCAGCCTTGGTCTTATTTATGTAACTGCACCAGAGAGTGGCTTGAGGTTGCCTTTTACAAAATTAAGTCCTATTTATGCCTGGTGGGGCTAGGCCCAGGCAGTCAAAGCAACTCAGATCCAGTTGGGAACCTAGAATGTAAGGATAGGCAGCTCTGAGAGGTTTTCAGGGAGGCTCTCTCCCCTTTGAAATATTCTGCTCACAGACCTCAGAGTTTTGTGAAGTCCGAAGGGACTGCCACATACCCTGAGTTCTGAATTGTTTCAGGCATTAAGTCCTCTGACATGGAGACTCCTCCTTAATACAAAGCATCTACTGTCGTAACAGACAGAAAAAAAAAATTATTGCTGTTGTTTTTTATCCTGATAGAAATGGACATTATATGTTTATATAAGTTTTCACCCAAAGAAACTCTTCCTCCAATTCCAGATACGCACTGTAATAAATGCACATCTATATTTATATATATGATATGTATTAATAAATTCCAATGTCACAAAGAGTTATCAACCATTCTTCTTCTTCCTTATCAACATTCTTACCTTTCACAAACCCACCTGGAATTGATAAGGAGAATAATTAGTGCTATACACAGATTTTCAAAGGAGTTTAGATAAGGTATCCTTGGCTTTGTTCTCAATTCAGATGTCAAGTGTTAAGCAAATTGACATCTCAGAGAGAAGTATGAGATAGATTTCAGTTTCAACTGGAATAATAATACCATCCCTTTCTATAAAAAGGAGTTACAAAAAAATCTCTCTTCACAAGCTGTTAAATGGCGCCCCCTTCCTGTCAGTGGTGGATTTGATTAAGGGGAACAAAAATCACATTGTTTTTTTAGCATTTGAAACTGTTGTCAGGATCCTGCAGAGATAACCCCACGTAGACCCTTCACCAGGCATATAAAATGTGTTAAGATTCAGAGTACAGCAGGATCTCACCAATTTAGTGAATTATTTAATCTATATTTGAACTATTGTAATAATTATTGGAGATTTTAAAAAAGGAAAAAAAATAGATACTAGGCCTTAAGTAACTCAGAATCTTATAGGGGAGACTATGAGACTAAGAGTAAACCAATGTGTCAATGCAGACCAAAAAGTGCTATATTTGAGATGTGTACCAAGTGCTTCTATAGAAATAAGCTTTCCAGAGTAGGTTAATGAGATAAATCTCTAGCTTCTAACTAGATGGTCAAATATTGCCCAAGCACACAAGACTAAAAAAGAATGTTGGACAAGTGAAATAGAATCCAAAGTTCTCAAAAATATATGTTAGAATGAGGATCCAGTATTTCAGAGCAGCATTTGTAAGGTCTATGTGAGCAAGTTAAGACGAGGTAGCTGGGCATTATATGTAAGATTGAGGAGTACAGACTTTATAGTTATAAGGTTATAAGTAACCACAAAAAATATTGTGGAACTGACTAGTGTTCACTCAGTTAAATTGAGTGCTCTCCTTTTCTTCCATTCAACAAAAAATCCATCCATCAATCTTTTGGGAATGCAATTCTATCCTGAGCCTTGGAGTACAGAGAAAGGCTTTGGAAGCTCCTTGTCTTTCTGCATAGACACAGTGTGAAAGTGTTATAAACCCAGAGGAAGGACAAGGCATTGGATAGCCTCTGAACTATTGTTATATTGAGCCTCTGTAAAGAAATAGTATGCAAGACCATATATCATGATATCTGTTACATAAGAAGAAAATGGAAATAATAAAATACACATGATGATTTTTTAGCATAAATAAATATTGGAAGGATTTAATTAAACAGAATTGATCTCCCATAAGAGGAGCAGGAGTGGAGGAATGGCACTTCTTTGAGTATACTACTTTGCAGTTTGAACCTTTGGAAACAGTAATGTTCTATATATTCGAAGATAAAATTAACATAGATGGCAAGGAAGACCTCAAAATAAGTGCAAAAGAAACAAATCCAACATTATTTAAAATGAGCAAAATAATCATACTGATATAAAAATATTAGAACTAGTGCTAGTGATAGAAGACAGTACTATGAGTATATAATTTTAGTCTAGAGGAAATAAAACGGAGAACAATCCTTGATCTCCTCTGATTCTTTTTTCTGTATACAGTAGTTTGAGTTTAGCAATGCCAGAACTGATTTTTATATTCTAGAACTGAATAAGTGAGTAAGTAGATTATCAAAAGTAAGTAGATTAGCAAAAGTAATTGAAAGTCAAGATTCTCAATATGCAAGAAGGAAGATAGGAATGCAAATGCAGAAAGTGGGAAAACCAGGAAGAATCACAAGGAGTCGGATAGGACTTTGAAGGTACTGCTATAAGTTACTGATGGGTGTGTATGTCAGTCTGTGGGTCTGTGTGCACATGTGTATGACTTTAATAGAAATCACAGAACTGCAGCACTATCTTCTTTCTTTTCTTCATTATCTATGATCTCTGTGATATACATATAAACACAAACAAATATATATATTAGAATATATACACATATATATAGAATATGCATATTCTATATAAAATATATATTCAATATTCCCTAGCTCTGTCTGCTGAAAGCATTTAAAAGCAGTGACACTGCATTGTCAGTGAGCATGCCTAGAACACAAATTTTGGTTTCTCAATACCATTTCTTGCTAAAAGGAAAGAGGGATCCTTGAAATCATGGCTTATGTCATATCTGGAGCAATAAAAGTACAAGTTGGGACTGGAATGTCTTTGCCAGAATATAAGGAATTTCTCAGAAGGATTCTGGGAAAAAATGCAAGACCCCAAAGCTAGTTAAAGGGACTCCCACACACATCAAACTATATAAGAGAGGTAATGAATTGTGACTCATTGATCAAAATATGAATCCATGAGTATATACTGAAACAGATAGATAGATATAGATAGATAGATAGATAGATAGATAGATAGATAGATAGATAGATAGATGGATGGATAGATAGATAGATAGATAGATAATGTAGGCTTTCCTTAAATGTTAATTGATAAATGTGAATGACTATTACTTACTACACCTTAGTAAGTACTGATTTGGACAAAGCTCATTAAGGGATCATAAATCCAGGAGAAAGCTTATTTATTGTGAGGGAAAAAATCATAACCAGAAGGGAAGAAACTGAACAACCCCTTGACTAGCACATTAGCAGTGAGCAGACACACATTGTGGCCTGCTGGATGTGATATCTTGGGAAAGACACAACATCCCTTGAACAGTATTTCTAACCAGAGATATCGGACCAGAATATAATCATGAAGAAACATCAGACAAAATTTGATTGGGAGCATTTCATAAAATATTATTTGCAGACTTCAAATGTCAACCAAATGAAATATTTAGCAAGACTGAGGAACTATTACAGATTAATAAAGAGATGTAGTTAAGTGTAATCCTGTCCTTGATCTTATAATAATTATATTAAACACATGATTGGGACAACTGATAAAATGGAATATGCAGTAAAAATTCAATAAAGATTCTATATCAATGCTACATTTTATAATTTTGAAAACTATGCAGTGGTTACATTAGAGCATATAATTTTTTCTTTGAAATATGTATAAAGTCTTGAGGAGTAAAGGCACATGATGTATATAAACTATCCCCAAGTGGTTCAGAAAATTATAACACACTCACATACATGCGTGCACACGTATACCACATATACACATATGTAAAAAGAGATTTTGATGAAACCAAAGTGGTCAAATGTTAAAAATTAGAGAATCTTTGTAAATTCTATACAGGATTTTTTTTATTTTTGGTATATAGGAGTGCTATTTTTGCAATATTTTGTTAGCTTGAAGTTATTTCAAAACAAAAAATGTTTAAAAGGAACAAACAGATCCATAGAAGATGCATAACCAATTTCTCTTTAATGACATGAGCCACATGCTCCACAGTTATTTTTATTTATTATTAATATACATTTTTGGTACTGGAGATTGAACCAGGAGGATTCTAACTTTGAGCTACACACCTCCAGCCCTTTTTTATTTTTAAAATTTGAAATAGGGTCTCACTAAGTTGCTAAGTCTAGCTTCTAACTTGCAATCCTCCTGTCTCATTCTCCCAATTATAGGTATGAGTCTGGTTATTAATATACTTTTATTGGTGCCTTATAATCATACATCTTATTGAGGTTTAGTGTGATAGAAACATACATACACAGAGCACCAGGGTTGGTTTAATTAGCTATGTAGCAACAAGCCAGAGAAGTCTATGTGCCACCTGAGCACTGAAGATGTGTATACATTTAGAGATTCTTCTAAATATTGCCTGATAAAAAATGTCCATGCACTTCAATTCACTACCATAAAGATCCCCTACCATAAAGGCTGACAGCCTCTTTGCAAATTTTAATGTTATACTCCTAGTAGGGCCTTGGTGACATCAATAGTAGTTAAGACATCCTGAAGGAAAGGGCTCCAATCACATTTCCCCCAAATGCCTTAGACTTCTCAGTGAATTGTGGCCTTACAAATTAATTCTTTTGTCCATGGTCATCAGAGTCTCCCTTAATGAATGCATCATAAGACCATTGAGAATGAAGAAAGGAAGAGGATAGTGCTATAGCTTTACAGGTCTATTTACAGAAAAAAAAATATTTTTACAACCCCTTGAAGGATTTTTCAGAGGCTACGACATGAATAAGATACCACTCTGGGCTGAGAGTTCAGGCACATTTGAAGTGGCATGAAGGCTAGTATCATTAGTATTGCATATTTTGATATCTAATTTTATTAATTGCTAGCTGATTCACTCTCACAGAGTATTTTTTTTTCAATTTGCAGAATGCTCTCAGTCATACTGTCTTCATAGTAATAATACTAGCAATAATAATATAGTTATTTATGATACACTTACTCGGCAGGGATGATTGTGCTAAGCGCTTTGAGCACATAGCATTTAATCAGTAAGATATCTCCGTGACGTAGTTACTATTATTCTCATATTATATGAAGTTCAGATAGATTAAGTAACTTGCCTGATACTACAGAAAGAAAGCGTAATCTAGGATCCAACCCAAGACTGATACTGAAATCCAAGCTTTTGGTTACAGTCCCGTATTATGACCTTAGGAGTATAGTATCATTCCCAGTATTCAGATAAAGGAATTGAGGCCCTGAAACTTTGAAGGATTTACATAGTTTTCAATAGCCTAGTCAAGGTCACTGACTCTAAATTTGGCTTCATTCCTACCCTGATGCTACAAGGATCACATAAAACAATAAATAGTAAGTGCTTTGCAAATGGTGAAATTTGTGCATATCTGAGGATTGGGTATCATTACCTTTAATAATTCCCTTAGTACACCATGAGAGCAAGCAGCAGCTAGAATTAAAAGGGAGGCTGTGCTACTTTGGAATTCAGTTTGGCAACTTCTTAAAAAGTTAAACATACACTTACCATTTGACCTAGCAATCCTGTTCCTAGGTATTTACCCAAGAGAAATGAAAATATATGTTCACATAAAAATCTGGACGGGGAAGTTTATTGCAGCTTTATTCATAATTGCCATATACTGGAAGCAATCCAAATGTCCTTTATCTGGTGAATGGATAAACAAACTGGAACATCCAGTGAATGGAGTAGTATTCAGCAATAAAATGAAATGAATTACTGATGCATGTAACAGCATGGATGCATCAGAAATGCATTGTTCTAAATTAAAGAAGCCATGTTCGAAAAGCCATATAGCATATGAGACCATTTATGTGGTATTCCAATGAAGGCAAAATATAAAGACATAATGAGACCATTTATGTGGTATTCCAATGAAGGCAAAATATAAAGACATAAAGCAACAGTGGTAGCCAGGGAATGAATATGGAGAAAGTATGTGGATTACACTGAAGCATGAGGGAACGTTTTCAGGAAATGGAAATGTTCAGTATCTTTAGTGGGCTCTTGGTTGCTTACACAGTTGTGTACATTGGCTAAAAATCATAGGGCTTTATTCAGAAAAAGGGTGAATTCTACTAGATACAAATTATATGCCAATAAATGTTTTAAAAGGGAATACATTCTAAATGAATTGGTTGGATAGGTGGAGGGACACACCTGACATTCCCACGGCTTACTGAGAACACCTTTTAAGAAGACATCAAAAACCCTAAAGATGGTGTGTCAAGGTTTTCCTGGGAAATCCGTGAGCCTTCACATTTTGCATGGATGCATATCCACATAAGATTTTGGCTATTCTCTCATTTAGTTTCATTTCTGAGACTTTGGGGTTATCTCACATAATTTAGCACTACTTCAAATACAGTCTGTGCTGTGTCACATACCTAAAGGATGGCTCCCCTGGTTTGTCTTTCTGCTGATACCCACTTCTACGCCTCCTGCTCCCTGGAGCTCCTCTGCCACTTTCCAACTCCTCCACATGTTTCAAGAACTGGCTTAGAGCTCATGTTTCTTCTCCCTGGCTACCTATATCTACATAAACCTATAAATTGAATTCCAGCTACTTCTTCGTTTCCTGCTATATAACAGTATTTGTGATTGCCCAGAGTCTCTTGCTCTGGCTTTCAAATACAGATATGGCATGGTAGATTTTACTAGTGGTTATCAACATCAATTTTTCATCTACCTGGATAGAAGATAGACTATACTTCCTACACATTTGCCACTAAGTGGAGTCATGTGATGGTTGCCAAGGGACTGAGAATTGACATATTTTGCTTCTAGAACAAAACTTAGAAGAGAAAACATGAAATGTGAATATAGTTGCTTTTTTGCTTCTGTGTGTACATCGCATATTAAGATGATAAAGATTGGAATATTCTGAATCCTAGAAGTGCTGTATAAAAGATGACTCCTATAGAGATCTGGATCATTGTGGATATAAAACAAACTTCTTTGTAATAAGCTCCTGAGATGTGGGAATTGTCTATTTCTTCAGTGTAATCTAGGCTCTCTTGATTAATACAAGTAGATAACAGAAACATAGATGGTAGTTTAGAACCCAACCACATGGAAACCAACCAGAAAAAAAAGGATAAGTAAATATTTCTAACTCTACAGTTTAACACGCTGTGAGAAACATAATAATAGCCTCCTGATACATGCTTACTGAACTAAAGTTATAAACCAATATATTTTCTTGGTTTATTAACTCCAAAGAGGTTCTCAGTGATTACTTGGAGTTTTTTTGGTTTGTTTGGGAGTCGGGGCTATTGGGCAATGCTTCTGCCGAGTCATGGGTGTTGGACTTTTCTCTCATCTCATCCAGGTGATGTCTGAGCTCCTGACCCTGCCTCCTTCTCCTGCATACATGGGTTTTCATCAACCAGTGCAGAAAAACAGGTAGGATGACCCTTGAGGGGACATATCACAGAGGGCATGCGGACATTGTACAGCTGGGGAATGATGTGAAAGATATGTTAGTGTGTTCGCAGAATGGGTGCTGATGGCACCATACGAGGGAGAGCTGGTCTGGATAACATCCACAGTACCTGCCGGCTCCCACCATGGCTGAACTCACTCCTTGCCAGTTGGTGGGAAACGCATTAGGCTCACCCTTCCTTCAGCAAATTGCCTTTGGAATTACACTTGCTGGCTCCAGGATTCTGCAGACATTGTTACCTCGGTGGCTACGTTCCCACCTTTCCAGAGCTCCCAATTAAGTTGCAGTCAAGACTCTCATGGTGTAAATTAGCAACAGAAAAAACAGGTTTAACTCAGGGCTCTGAAAAACCATCATGAGGCCTGCTTTGGCAGAGGCTCTCTCACAGTTCGGGAAACAGGACAGTCCGGCCTTACAGTCAGCTGTGCTTTCTCTAGCCCACAGAAGCAGAGCTGATGGTGGGCACACAGCTGCCTGTTTTCAATGGCTCTGCTCCCAATCCCACAGCAGCATCTTCCTTTGCTTTTGGCACACTCAGAAAGATAGTGGGAGACGGCTGATGTTAGCATTCTAATTGGGAGGCTAACTGCCTTCCTTCCAGATTTACTGTTCCCAAGGTCTGAGGGGCACCCAGATTAGGTCCTGGCAACTTGTTAAATGGCTTTGTGTTACTATTTGCAAACTTCTTAATACATCCTGATGTAAAAGGCATGGGGGAATCACTGTTCATGCTAACCCATCTTCTAAGTTTTAAGGGCGACATTGACCTTCTCTATTCTGTTTTCTGCACACATAGAAATTCAGCATGCTTCAGCCTGACATGGCCCATTGGTCACAACAATGTAACATCAAAACTAGCAGCAGCAGTACAGCAGCAGCTCTGTCCTCCTCCGCTCTCGTGTCTGTACGCTGAACTGCACTCGCATTCACAGTCCCACTTTCCTTTCTTGGCCTTGGGCCCCTTCTTTCCGGCACTCTGTTTCAAAAAAACATCACAAGCCATGCAGGTGGTTTCTGTTGCACCACAGCTCGTATTCTTGACAGATCCTACATCTGCACATTAATACTCCTCGATGCCTCCAGCCTGAAACTTTCCCAGACACACTAGCCTAAGAACCTCAGAGGCAGTACGTGGTGGGGACTCACTACACAGGAATTTCTTCCTGGGTCTGAGGGCTGGGAGGTCATGGTGTTTTAAACAAGAGAAGCTTCGTGGTAACTTGGCTCTGAATTTCAAGGCATTTGACTTACATTAGTAGAAAACCACCCTCCCTTCTGTGCAGGGAGTGTGTTATAAAGGCAGGGCTCCCAGGGCAGGTCCAAGTTACTATAATCATGAGTTATCACCATTGCCACAATTGCAATCACACAATGTTTATTAAATGAATAAATGAATAACAATGACAATGAATCGCTGACATTTATTGGATCTTTTACATTTGTTAGACACTGTCTAGCTTAGAAGACATCTCTACTGCTCAGAACCACCCTCACAAGATAGGTTATGATGTACAATTAAGAAAACTAACAAAACAAAAAATATGTAATCTGACCAAGGCTACATAGTTGACTTAATGACAGAGCAGGAACCTGAACCAAGATCCTGGGCTCCCCAAATCAGGTTAATTCCATTTAATCATGCTGAGTTAATTAAAGGGATATAGTCACTAGGAAAAGAGAATAAGGCCTTGAAAATAAACTTCCCAGGGATTGATTTTTTTTTTTTTTTTGCACTGAGGTCTGTCTCCCAAAGAGTCATTATAATACCTCACTCGGAAGAAGAACCGTATTTCCCATTTTATCAGCTTGCACTGAAAAAGAATGGGATTCAGTGGCTTGGACTGAGTGAAAAAGAAGCTTCCCAGATTTAACAAGGATGAAAGAATTAGGGGGGTGGGGGTAAGATTCATCTCCCAAGAAGGCTGGAAAGAAGAGAATAGTGATATCCCTAAGGATCCTAAATAGATGAGTGGAGTGACTCAATAAATCAGAGCTTTGGAGATAGCATCCAATAAAAAGAAACACTGTAAAAGCAGCCCCTTGAGTGTCCATTTCCTCCCTTTCTTCTGAAATAACATGAATTGTGAGTAGCACCATGGACACATCTACAATGAATCCAAAATGCTGTTTCTTTTTAAACTCTAGAGTTTTTATTTGGAGGCTCACTCTGAGAAAGTCGGTGGTTGTAAAAGATGTCAGGATAGAGAAAAGGGGGAGAGGTTCAGGAAATATATGGTGGGTCATCTTAGGGTTCAGGCCGTCCACTGGGGCCTGACATCAAGCTGGAGGAGAACTAGCAGGGCCAGGGGAGCCCTGTGGATTGCCTGCTGGAGAGAAGTGACAGAGGGCCCGAGCCAGAGGGCGTCAGAAGATGGGGAGGCTGGAGGGCTGCCGAGGTCCTGAGTGCATGACTAACCCGTGACTTATGGAGGACTGGACAGGACTGACCTCAAAATGATGAAGAATCACACTGGAACTCACTGCAGACCCTTCCTGGGCTCCGTCTCCCATCCAATATGATTAGGATATGAACAATAAATGTCTTTGGTTATCCACCACAAGGACAGCTCTGGGAACGTGCTCAAAACACACATCTTCAGCCTCTTCCACTTGATTACTTAGTTTTGATTCCATCCACTGTTAGAGTAGATGGTGGAGAGTAGAAAATCAGAGGGAGATTTGATCCTCGGGAATATATCATTCTGGACTGCCTGGTTGTGAAATTGAATTTGCTTTCTCTTGAATTAATCTGGAGGCACCCAAAATCCAAAATAATCAAGCTAGCACAAACTGATTATTAGCTCAAATTCAAGATTTCTGTTTATAGATTTTTTTACATTTTAACAGAGAGATCTCTGATAATGTTAGGATGAATGATAGCTGAATGTCGGGTTGGATATGGAACAAGAAGAGGCTGTGTGCAAACAAGAAAATAAGAAGGTATGAGCTATCCTTGGGGCATGTGGCAGAACAGATTTAAAGTCCTGCCCCTGTTTTACTGCAAACTGTGCTCTAGTTCAAAATGGAGTGAAATGAATTTCACTGCCCTATGGTGTTTCCATGATGGTCTTGAATTAGAGGCATAAAGCAGCATGGGGTTATATGGTGTAATGGTTTCAATTTATAATGTCCTTCTAGTCCTCAGAGAAACAAGGTAGCAATGTTGGAAGTGGGGGTTAGCTGCTAAGGAGGGGTCTCTGGGGGTGTGGTGTTGGGCTTCTATAAGATTCCTTCCCCTGTGCACTTCTCTTCCTCCTCCTCCTCCTCCTACTACTACTCCTCCTCCTCCTCCTCCTCATGTTTTCACCCTCCATGATGTGAAAGCAGCACTTTGAGTGGTCTCCCTCTCTTCACTTCCCATCACCAACCTCTGAGCCTCAGACCCTGGCCTCACTTGGGCTGAACCCAGACTCTCCAAGAAACTGTGAGCAAATAAAGCTTCCTCTAACTTGTGTGGTTAGTTGCTTTGGATTGTAGCACTGAGAATGGTGACTGAGGCCTATGGAATGGGAAGAAGGTATGTAAGCACTACAATGTACAGTTGACCTTCATCTACTCCTTTTGACTTACACAAGGATGTTGGTGCATTTGAGTTACTTTAAAATACTACAGATTGGATGGTATATACACAATAGAAATGTATTCCTTATGTTTCTAGAGGCCAGAAGGCAATTGTAGATTTGGTATCTGGTGAGGGCCTGCTTCCTACATGTCATCTTTTCACCGTAACCTTAAACAGCAAAATGGATGAAATGAAATGTATCTCCAGGGCCTCTTTTTAAGGATAATAATCCTATACCTGAAGTCTCTGCCCTCAGGTGTAATCACTTCTCAAAGGCCCTACCTCCTAATGCCATTCCACTGGGCCTTAGGATTTCAACATATGAACTATGGAAGGATGCAAACATTTATAATATAGCATGAAGGCACCAGAAATAAGAAGAAAGACAACTGTGTTCAAGTTCTAGAACACAAAGAGTTCTTCCATCTTAGATAACTGGACTCAACTGTAAAATTGCATAGGGCTGAGGGGCTAGAGTACAATGGCCAGAGCCTGCTCCAGGTAAGTGTCTAACAGGAGACGCTGCATTGAGCTGGAGTCTCAGTGGTCTATGCCCTTTGTGGAAGGTTGAATGAGAAATAAACACACTGCCAAAACTCGAAGAGGGAGGAAACTTTCCAGTTGCTGCATTGACACTAGTGGAGGGAAAAATACCCTCCTGAGATTTTAATAAGCAGCACAGGCCCTTCACAGTTTTGCCATCTAAATTTATGCCACCTGTGAGGTCTGAAAAATCTCAAATGGACAATTTAATTTAAAGTGGTCCCAGGTCAGTGGTGCCCCAGGAAACTGGCAGAAGCAAACACAAATCATTTCTAGAGGAATACTAATTCAATGCAGGCCTTGAAGACTTCACATAGATAAAGTGCCAAGGAAAATGAGCAACTTTCTGGAAAAAAAAAAGAAAAAACACATATAAAAAGGCATTTGAATGAAATACAAGACAATCATTTTCCTAAATATGTTAGAAATCCTCATTACCAGAGACTATACAATACTAAATTTACTTTGTTTGAAGAAATAAAGGAGAGGTATGAAAATACAAGCAAAGAATAGAAGAGAAGTCATTTTAAAACATGAGATCATTTTTAAAAGACACAAATATAGAATTAGAAATTTAAAGTGATAAAAATTAAAATTAAACATATAACAGACAGGTTAAATACAAGATTAAAGCAGATAAAATTGAGTGACCTAGAATAAAATAATAAGATATAAAAAAACAGAAAAAATACAGATAGAAAGCATTAAAAAGAAATCCAGAGCTGAGTATAAAGTGTGAAGAGCCAACAACCATCTAATTACAGTTTTAGACACGAAGATAGTAAAACGAGAATGAGCCAATATTTAATGACATTATGCTTGAGAATTTTCCAGACCCACTAAAGGACATCAGTTCTCAGATCCAAGAAGACCAGTTTATTCCAAGAAGAATAAATAAAAAGTAACTTCATAGAAAGACAGATCAGAGAGAAACCATGAACATAAAAAAGTACTATGAGCAAGTAGAAAGGACAAATCATCTAAATTACAAGTAGACAGATGCCGCATATCACATTAGTACATATGCAGATCCAAAGACAATACAGTGCCCAGGAATGTTGGGCCTAATAAAATTATTTTTGAAGAATGGTTAAAATAAAAATATTTTTCTGTGAAATGAAAATGGAGTTTACCACAACATATTTACACTACTAGAATTCTAAAAGAAACAAAATGAAATACAAAAAGGACTGGTGAACCAAGAAATTGTTAGTGGATTAATCTAAATAAATATTGACTATATTAATGCAATCATGTTTAATTTGTGAGAGGAAAAAAGGCTAAAATATGGGACAACTGCAAGGTAACAGTTTGAAGATGTGATAAGGCAAATTAACTATTTTAAGGCATTTCTCCTCAAAACATGGACCAGCAAGAGTAGTGTCACCCAGGAGCTTGTTAGAAATGCAGACTTTCAGTATCCTCCACTCCCCCAGAACTAATAAATCAGGCTCTGCATTTACAAAATATCCTTGGGTGATTTATTTATTTATTTATTTATTTATTTATTTATTTATTTATTATTATTTTTTTTTTTGCAGTACTGGGGATTGAACTCAGGGGCATTTACCTCCGAGCTACACCCCCAGCCCTATTTTTTATTCTTTATTTTGAAACCGAGTCTCACTAGGTTTCGGAGTGCCTCACTAGGTAGCTGAGGCTGGCTGTGAACCCGGATCCTCCAGTCTCAGCCTCCCAAATGCTGGGATTACAAGCGTGCACCACCACACCCGGCTCCTTGGGTGATTTAAATGGCCATTCAAGTTTGAGAATTTAAATTTTGAAACTTGTTAATTATGCATGTGAAAGCCCCAGACTAATCACTAAAGGCATAGATAGAGCATAATTTAAAAACAGTAAAACAAAAAATGATGGAGTTGGGGGGGACTAATCAGTCTGTATAAGTCAGCATAGGCTGTATAGGCTCTTCTGAAAACCCTCCTTTATCATAGGCTTTAAGTGACAGAGGATAATTTCTCACTCATATTGCACATCCTTTCTGAGTCAAAAGGGAATCCCAGGATCAACCTGAAATGATTCCTTCTATATTTGTGTTTAAATCAGTGATCTAACCATTTGAGTTGTAATTATTTCTTTTAGCACAGATCTGTTTAACAAAAAATTCCTTCTTATTTTATGAATTGTCTTTATGTTGCCTTCACTTTTGAGTGTATTTATCAAATATAGAACTCTAGCTTTTTATTTGTTTTCTTTAAGAGTTTTACTCATGCCAATCCATTTTCATTATTGTTTCCAATGAAAAGTTAGCTGTTAATCTTATTGTTGCTCATTTCAAGTTAAAATATCTTTCCCATATTTTCCCTGGCTCCTTTTAAGTTTTCTTGTCTTTTGTTTTTAGTAGCTTGACCTCAATGTTTGTGTATTTGTTTAATTTTTATCATGTTTAGGGTTTGTAATTGTTCTTGAGTTCTATAGCTTAATATAAATACTGAAATAATATTCTATATATAATTTAAACAGAAATAATAGTAATAAGAAGAATATTAATAATAGAAGAAATAATACTTATTTTATATTTAATTTAAACAGGATATATATAATCTAGGGTATGTAATTTATGTATACTCATTCCACAATAAATTTATTAGTCTTGACATGTTCTTTTTTT